>JAODLI010047007.1:0-38878 GCA_027575585.1 Percopsis omiscomaycus
CCCGCCCCCCCCCCCCCCCCCCCTCGCTCGCTCTCCCTCCCTCCCTCCCTCCCCGACCTCTCTCTCCCTCTCTCCCTCTCCCTAGTGTAGGCTAGAACACATGAGTAATTGGCTGTACACTGTACAGCGCTCCGTCTCCGCCTCACGTTGCACATCAGCTGCCCCTTCGCTCCACACGCGCACGCACACACGCACGCTTCACGGCGGCAGCCAGGTTATACAATAGCTCCACCATGGCCCCACCCTAGCTACAAAGCTACAACAACAAGCCCTTATCAACTGTGTGTACTGTGGGTTTACACACACACACACACACACACACACACACACACACACTAAGAAAATATGGATGCACGACATGTCAAACAGGTAAAATACACTCATGTCTATTATACTTTATTACACCAATATGATTAATAATGTAAATCAAATATCGGGTAAATAGTGGAACATTAGATGTGATATCTTTGGCCATCTAAATATATAACAATTCTAAAGGCATAGACTGATTCACAGAGCAATAAACAAAGGCTGAGCAGACAGTCCATAAATAATTCAGTACATAATTCAGACTTAGCTTGACTGGCTCTGCTTTGTCACAATGGGAAATGAAGGCATGGTGGAACATGGATGGTAGGGGGCAGTGTGGAGCTAGCTAATGCTCCAGAATCCTGTTGGAGGCTGTTTGAAATAACAGGGTCAGTCGAACACAGGACAGATTGGGATTCATTTATCTACAGATCCAAAATGTATAAAACACAGATAAAACGTACACAAACCTGCAGATGCCTTTTTACAAAGATATATTGCGATATATTTTTTTGTTTTTCCAAATTGTTCTAATGTTTTAGAAATTGCTTCTGCTACACAGGATGCAGACATTTGTAAAACTATCAAGAAAATATACAGAGTCAATTACATTACATATGAGCAAATACTGTGTGACATTATCCACACTGAATTCCTAAAAATGTAGATACGAGGCCGAGAGAGACTGAAGTGTTGTAGTTGGTTTAGTAGTAGTTAGTGAAATTCTCCTAATCCTTACACAGGCATAGCCAATCCAAGCTGCACTGATGCCTTGGTGATTAGCTACAAGCGTCATGAAGCTATTGGGAGTAAGAGAGAGAGCGGGAGCAGGAGGGGGAAACGTAGAGGGATAAGACAACAGAAATAGATGGTCCAATTGGAGCACAGGGCGTGTACAGCACAAACGGCATAGAGGGGGAAAGTACTGTAGAGACAGAGTGGAAAAAAGAGAGAAAGGAAGGTGGATCCTATATTTCATCAAATTGAAGGACTGAGGGAGAAGGATTCTGAAACGACTACAGAGCACCATGGCCTTGTTCATTTCTGCAACAGTATCCCCCCAATCTTTCACATAAGGGCCAAGCTGATCATTGGATCTTTTTTTTTTTTTACCTGTTTAGGGTGCCACAGCTCAAGTGCTGCCCTGGACCTGCTGCGGAAAACACAGGGCCAGCGTAGGGGCATCCGGAGGAGAAAGGCCGTCGCCAGGTCCAGGAAGAGGCTTGAACACAGGCTCCGCGGGGCAATGAGGACGGCCAGACGTGCGAGCAACGTGGAGGTGCCCTCCTTCCTGCGCCACCTAGCCAAAGAGACAGAGAAGATGGTTACCTTCTTTTTCAAGGGTGGAAACAAGGAAAAGGAGAGCGGGGACGAGGATGACGTTGATGAGGAGGACTCCATGCCTAGCCCTTACCTGAACAGCCCTAATCTGGAGAAGCATGTGGCAGAGGGGGGGTCCCAATGGGGGGTCAACTATGCGTTGGCCAGCATGCAGGGCTGGAGAGCGCAGATGGAGGATTCCCACATATGCATGCCCCAGCTAAGAGGGGAGCTGGCCGAGTGGAGCTACTTTGCCGTGTTCGACGGACATGCCGGCGCCACAGTGGCACAGTATTGCGCCCGAAACCTGCTCGACCACATCCTGGCTACAGGTACTGTCCCTCGTTATATCTGTATGCTGTACCGTGCATTACCACAATTACTGTGTCTCCGTAAGTGTTCAACAGATAGTTTGGCAAGGACTTGATTAATAAGGCTACTGAAAGTTGATGGTTGATTGTTAGATTAAGAGTTTCAAGAAGCTTGTCTGCGTATTCAGGTTTAGGCATTTTAGGGTAATTACTTTAGGGGGATACCTTCATTTACCTTAAAAAGTTAGTACAAACAATGTACGAGAACAGGTACAAACCTAAATATTCAATTGACTGAATTTAGACTTTCGAAAAGAATGATTGCAGTATTTTTTTAATGAAGAGAAGTGGGCAGTTGAGTGATTGTCGCACCTCGCAAAATGCGATAATCACACAACTTCCCAATCCAAACAGGTCAAGTCAAGTCACATTTACAGTACTAGCCCTTAATTGAAAGAGCTTCACAAGCCCAGATTTCAAACTCAGAAATCAAGCACACCCTCTAAATGCAATATCCAATTGAACAAAGAAAGAAAAAAGGGGACAAACGTACAAACGTATGAATCCCCGGCTACAGGATGAGGCACGCTACTGTATAGGTTGTACTGTATGTGAACCATATACAGCACTAACATTACACATACAGCGCATTACATTACTGAGAGCTGTTCGGCAAGACTTCCAGTGTTGGTCCCTGATGCATTGAGGTGTGTTTCTCCAACGGCCTGCAGATGCAGTTAAAGCAGAGAATGACCCAGAGGAGGTGAAGCAGGGGATCTGTAAGGGCTTCCTGAACATTGACAGACACATGCAAAAATTGGCTCGCCAGGACAACTGGGACCACAGTGGCACCACTGCGGCTGCCGTCATGCTTTCCCCACGCCACATCTACTTCGTCAACTGTGGCGACTCCCGCACGCTGCTCTGCCGCAACGCCCAGGTGATCTTCTACACAGAGGACCACAAGCCTTTCAACCCCAGGGAGAAGGAGCGCATCCAGAACGCCGGGGGCTCGGTGACCTTGCAGAGAGTCAACGGCTCCCTGGCGGTGTCGCGAGCGCTGGGGGACTTTGACTTCAAGGAGGTGGAGTGGAGGCCCCAAACGGAGCAACTGGTGTCACCGGAGCCGGAGGTGTACGAGCTGGAGAGGGCACCGGACGACGAGTTCCTCATTGTGGCATGCGATGGCGTGTGGGACGCCATCGGCAACGAGGAACTTTGTGCCTTTGTGCGCAACCGGCTACAGGTCTGTGACGACCTCAGAGAAGTGTGTACCCAGGTCATTGACCTCTGCCTCTATAAGGTGAGAAGTGACCCCATGTGCTCCACATTAGAGAAAGTGTGCAGCTACCGCTTTTGAACACGTTTCAATCTAAAAACGATTTAAACTACGCACGTGGAACATGCATTTGCTCATCCCACAAATGCATGTTCCTTCCAAATGTGGCACCATTTAAAAAGGGAAATAATCAGGCTTTCCAATGGTATAAGATGTATTGCCAAGAAGCATTGTTACAACAAATAAATAATCTACCAAACACTAAAGTCCTTACTTTATCTGCGTAGTTTAGCCCGCACAAACAATCAGTTAGTAGATCAGACAATGACGGTGGATCAGGGGAAGATGGTGCTTTTCTTTACACAGACAGCTGGCTATATGAGCTGACTGGCACTCCTCTCTACTCCTCTCCCCAGAGTGCTCACAGTCTGGCACCATTCTCTACTACAGTATGACATAATCAAGGAGCGCACTAGAAGTTGTCCATGTCTTTAATCTACGCATCATACCCAGATCTATGAGTGACAAAATCCATCAAATGAAATGAAAACTTTGATCAAATAAAAAGTAATGTCAGAGCTAAAGTATATATAAGCAGTATAAGGCTCAAGCTGTCATAACTATACTAATTAGTCTTGACAGCTTTTTTTTTTTTTAGGGACTTTTGTTCTGTGGTGTCTATTGTCTTTGGGAAATGGTATTCTCAAATTGACAGCATTTCTCATTTAGGGTGTGCTCATGTGTCCTCGGGTCTAATGGTCATAGAACACGAGTCTTATGAGGTTATGAGGCTGATGAGGTTTTCCTAAATGGAGGCAGGGGGCATGGACAGTTCATTCTGGGACATCTGTAATGTACTGGTGTAGGTCTTTCTATGTTGTTCAGTACAACAACACATCTTAATACTGACCTGTACGTACCAGGAGAGAATAGCCTTACCTATAATTAGATGTATTATGGCTCACTAGAACGTACGTCAGGGGTTTGGATTAATGCTGAGTGTGTTGAGTAGAGCTCAGTACATACCCATTGAAAAGGTTTATTTTGGTCACAAAGTCCAATTTCTTGATGACAGGCTTACCCTCTAGAAAGGTTACATATTAAACCTAACACTATACCTTATTTCAGCTCGGCGACGTCACTAGTTGGTCTATTGTAACCTGTTGCATTATGACGGAGAAATGACTCAACTGCAGTGTTGCTTTGTACCAGAACAAGCAATACTGTTTAGTTGTTTGCTTTCAGATCATCATTCAAATGTGTATTTACAATTATGCTATATTGTGCCAAATTAATGCCGTTGTTTCTTTGTATCAGCAATTTAGTGTGACATCATATGTATCTTCTGCCTTTTTATTCTTATAAAATATATTCTTATATTTTATTCCTATATGGTTCCTTTGTAACTGTACTTTGTCTCCCTCTACAGGGTAGCCTGGACAACATGAGCATAATTATAGTCACCTTCCCTGGCGCCCCCCAGGTATGCCAAGAGGCACTGCAACAAGAAGCAGCATTAGAGCAACTGATTGATGGCAAAGTGGAAGGTGAGTTTCATTATGAAATATACTGTATATAAAAGTCACAATATAACATTAACATGCATTAAGCCTTCCATGACAACATATTGTCATTTCACAGAAATTGTCCAGTTGCTGAGGTCCAAAGATAAAGACCCTGAGCTTTTATACGTGATGAAATTCCTTAGCTCAGAGAATATACAAGGGCTACCACCAGGAGGTGGCATCACAAGCAAGTAAGACTTCACTATAAACATGGTTTTACAGACACAAACATCTGTATGTAGATGGAGACAAACTTTTTGGAAAATCTAATAGCCCTACTGCTTCTGTCTCTGTAGGCGCGAATGTGTCATCTCTGCATATCAGAAACACATAATGCATCTGAAGACTCAGGAGCCAATGGTAAGTCTCGTGATAATGTATCATGATGTATAACGAGACCCCAAAGTGGGTCGCGAGCTGGTGTGGACTTGGTCGCAGACATGCTTTGGCTTTTTTGGTCAAAAAGTCTAACTTTTATTTTTAAGTTTACTGAATTGCATATAGACATTGTCGATTACCGCACAAATTGCTTCGTGAAATAATTATAATGGCTCGGAAATAAAAAAAAATTTGAGTAGTGACTTAATGACCAAGGACTGTCCACTGCCTCGAATACACTGATCATTTATTTTTATTGTGACATTTATACTATATATGTGATTGGGAGTTTTTGTATTCCTAATCCCAGCCTGTAAATCTTACTAGTGTGCCTCAATTTCATTTCATTTTAGGGCCCAACTGTTTTAAGCATCAATTTATTGCTAAATGCAGAATGAAGGGTGAATTACAGTAGCAAGATGCTATGACTGAATTTTATGAAGTTATCGATTTGTTCCATTTCAGGATGTGGAAGGCTCTGAAGAGGATTCAAGTTGATTTAGTAAACACATGGGGGTTGACCTAAATTCACTCTCCTCTATCGCGTTATAACATCCACACAACCCCCAATTTCCTCCTCATCTCAATGTTTATGTTTTGATGTGAGCCTATGGGCGCTGGAGGGGAGTAGAGAGGAATACTAGCCACTCAGCACTGAGGTGTGGAGAGGCATGCACTCTTTGAATGTCAAACCAAAACAACAGCATTTTTATCCACAGTTTCAACCAAGTGGGTGGTTTCGATTATTGGTTACGGTCGAATCCAGAGATTAAAGGCCCTGGGTGTATCCCTGACATGCCCAGACCAACTAGGAAGTCCAAGATAAAATATAAACAAATAATTGGTTTGTTGTATGTAATAATGTAAGATGTATGCCTATACCAGCTTGACAGATTAGACGTGTTTCGGTATTCATTATCTTCACAGTGCCTGGGTAGATACTGACATATGTCACTGAATTTCATGTATGAGGCAGCTCTCTATGGCTATGCCTTCATGGCTGACACTAGTGTGTACATATGATTTTTAACAGTTCGAAGCAATGCAGTAATACTACGAAACCCAAAGTCACACACAAGTTAGAACGTTGTATGCAGCCAGTGCACTACGCATGCATGGCGAGCATGTCATGCCAGGGAATGTCATGATGGCATGACGGCTGTAGCTGTCGATAAATAAATAGTTTAGCACAATCCTGTAAAGGAGAGAATCGAGAGGGCATTTCGAGAGGGGCCAGAATGAACTATAGGAAAGAGGTGTTTTCCAAGAAGTAGCACACAAACTCATTAAAAGGTGCTGTAGGTGTGTAATTTGTTAGGAATGCCATAGACAGCCGTCAGCTTTCAGTGAGTCAAATGCTCTGTGAGAATCATGCTCTGGTTGACAGCCCCTGCCTCTATATAATTCTATTTAGATTTTGCCAGGTGCCCGGAGATTTCTGACCAATCAGGGCCTCTCTCCCCTGATTGGTCCAGCGAATCTACCTTGCCTGTCAATCACATGAATGCGCGCTACAGCAGACCAACGGGCTCCAGAGGGAGGGAGCAGAGGAGGGGGTGGGTCTTTCGGTTTGTTGATTTTCACAATCTTACTCTCTTTTCATATTTTTTAGCTCTAGTTGCAACTCTTAAATCCTACCTACAGCAGCTATAAATGTACTCCTTTGTACTTTAAAGTCAATGTTCCTTAAAGCCATTGAAACTTATATTGTTATTTTGATGTCCATAAAATGAAAATATAATAGAGCCTATCTAGCAACTAGAACACACTGTGAAATAACAGGATGAAAGGATTGTATTTAAATGTATTGTCACCATAATAAATGTCTATTTTCCAACATCCATTAACTTGTTTTACTTATTGGAAACTTGAAAATATATATAACAAATAAATAAATAAGTAGTTTTACCCCCAATAAAGAGGCTATTGATCTGTATACTGACACCTACTGGCGTATATGTTTATTACATGTTTTGTTTCCTAAAACATTACTTAGTGGATCTTTAATATTCCATGACTTGACCCATGAATCTCACCCATGCTCTCAACATAGGAATGAACTTGCACTAGCTTTTATCCTATCAAATTAAAATATATTAGATATATAGATTTAATATATAGAAAGATATTAAATCAGTGCTAGACTTACTTGGTTCTTACTTGGTTTACTACATATAGAATTGGGACGAAGAACTGACATTCTACAAACGAAGGAATTGGAATTCCACATTTCTACTCAGGACTGACTTCAGAAAGAGAAAGGCCAGAAAGTTGACTTGGTTAACCTGTGGTCAATGTCAACAGACATGGAACATATCTAAGCAGAAATCTCTATAAGGTGCTTGAAAACAAATTATCAAGACCTCAGAAACCCGAGGGATTGTCACAGGATGATGGACTTTGAAATTAGTAGTAATAGTAGGCCTATTGCTGCTGTCCTTGATAATCTAGATTTATTATTTTATTAGGCTACTACATTTAAAGTTATGAACCACTTAATTTCGGGCCTGATGAGTTGATATTCAATATGGCCGTCATGGGTTCTCCAGAATGTCTTGCCAACGTGTGGTGAGACTCGACACCTTTGTAGTAATTGAATAAGCAAAGCTTTCATTGGTCAGTAGAGCGCCCCTCACACCTCGTCATAGTTGCAGATAACTCCTATAAACCAAATGACAGCATTGTTCAGCTAAAAACATGCTGCCGAATGACAGTGAGAAAAGAAGAAAGTGAAGTACATAAGGAATCTAGCATTTTACGTGAGTAGCCTAATGATGTTTTACTATAAAATACATTAACTTAACTTAACAACTGAGTAGCCTGCTTTAAACAAACAGAAACCTACCTGATTCGTAGGTTAACACGAATTTTTAGCTTGTTTTAGCTTGTTTGAAACAGTAAGAAAAATGACGCATCATGTATGTTGGACATCTGTCGCTCAAACATCTAAAATTCTACGGTCCTGATTTGGAAGGACGTCAGATTCATGTTTCCGCGTCATATGGGCTAGCCAAGCGCATCTGCGCCAGTCAATTGGTAGGTTAATTAAACACCTGCAGAAAAAAACGCTCGGATTCAACCCGACATGTCGGACCCAACTAAACAGCGCTTGAACACCAAAGAAGAAACCCAGACAATTTGTGCTCGTCATTTGGCCTACTCTGCAGAATAAAAATAGGCTGTGTTGTCGTCAAATCGAAGGTAGAGACATATATCACATCTAACGCAAATCAACGTGTGCCCTAACAGTCAGCCGTGATGCCTCTGAACGTTGGTGACCCAGGATACGGGAGCGTGCCTGGAGCAGTCTCCGGGATATCGGGACCTACGAACGGATTAGAGACTACCCCTTTGCTCATCTCGGAGACCGAGGAGGTGCCGGTGTCGTGGCATCCCATGACCAAGGAGGAGCTGGAGACCGCTGCCGGTGGGGCTGGATGGAGGAAACTGCGCTCACGCCTGGTGCTGCTATTTTGGCTGGCCTGGCTAGCCCTGCTTGGCACCTCCATTGCAATCATATTGAAGAGCCCTCGTCCGACTATTGCCAGCCTTCAGTGGTGGCAGAAATCGTTGTTCTACCAACTACAGCCTGGCTTCTTTGTAGAAGCACAGACCAATGAGCCAGGGTACATTCCTGGTGAGTTTGGTGGTTTGAAGGATTGGTTCATTCCTCTTTGCTTCACTTCGTCAACCCAGAGTTTACAGTATTAAAATTTTCCCTCGTCATTTGTAATGTAGGACAACCTTACCAGTATCTTACTGTAGCTTTAGTAATGCTAATGCCATTCTATGGGCAACTGTTTAAACCTTCAAAAACTCTGATCAATTAATTTCCCAAAAAACTGAGTCCAGTAAGAAACCTCAAATGAGGTTGGGCGATGAGAAATTGTAAATGATAGAGAAGAAACTGACTGTTTTGAAGAGTGAATGATAACTTTTGAGTAATGCACTTTTAAAAAGTGCATAAGTGAAGTAACCTTGTGACATAATGCTGTCCTTATTCTAGGAGAATGTTATTTGCTTGCAAAAACTGGTGGTTAGCCAGTTCAACTGTTGACAAATGTATTAATTGTAAGTAGCTTTGGATAAAAGAGTCTGTAAATGCTGTAAATGTAAAGAAACATTTTAATTGGGTCTGTGTTGGTAAAAAGTGAATCTATCCCTTAAATGCTCAATATGTAGTCACGTTAACTGAAAGACGCCTCTGCCAAGCAGCTGGCTCCAAGTCCTACAAAGTTCGGTGCTGACCAATGTCTGTTCTGACTCACTGGTAGGCGTTTGCCGTCTGACCAACAGCAGAGCGAGCCAAGAAAAATGTGGCTGACTCTCCATCAGTCAATATTTGACGCTGTCCTCAGTGGGTGGGGCAGAATGCTGCTGTGATAACAGATTGGGCCTGCAAATGTACAATTATAATGGCCTGTATGAAAGAAATCTATCTTGAGATGATTTCTCAATGTATTTTAATTCGCTTTACTAGCTGTGTGTGACCAGCTTGCCTACCTGAAGTCCCTGGGTGTAGGAGCCCTGATCGTGGAAGGTCTGTTTCATAAAGTGTCTTCAGATGTTGTGATGAATGAAAGTTTGGGGACAGTGCCTCAGGTCCAGCACTTGACCAAACAGAGCAACAAAGTAGGTAAGTGACAGTCTCTATTGCATGTTGTACAAGTACTGTACAAGTACAACTATTGAAAAAAATGCTTTAATGAAATGGTCATTCCCCTGACCTCAGGCCTCAAAGTGGTGCTAGACCTCTGTGAACTAGATCTAACTGGATCTGGACGTGCAAATTCAGCAGGAAATGGCACCGACATGCCCCCAGAATCCTCTACAACTGTAGAGGTATCTTATCATGATGCTGTTAAGCAAGTGTTGACTGATCTGTGCGACGTGCCCTTTATAGCATGACACTGCAACAAGTGCGCATCAGGTAATGGCCTAAGGGTATTTACTTGTATGCATTCCAGCATGCGTTCCAGTTCTGGTTGGAGCAGGGTGTGGCAGGGTTTGCCATCTGTGACACAGATGCAGTATATTCAGAAAAGGTGAGAATGGGGCTTGGTGGTGTGCATTTTGTTCCCCTCCCCCCCCCACACACACACACGGCAAACAAACTAAAATGTCAGCAACGGTTACATTCCAGACTCTTCTGGCGTGGAGAGAGATGCTCAGTGAATACAGCAGTCAGGGAGAGGAAAGGTAATGTGTGGCACTCGACGGATTCTTCCAAGACATGGCGATTGCTATTTGAACGGGTCTCCCTATCTCCTCAGGATTGTGGTAGTGAAGCAGAGGGGGGATCTTCTGCATGCTCTGAATACCTCCGGCTCTATTAACGGCACATTGGTGGAAGTGGTCATAAGGTCAATTCTGCCACCTACCACTCATGATGTGTCTGCCCAGAAAATGGCTACTTCCATTGAGGCGCACCTGCAAATAACTGGGAGAACTATATGGCCCAGTTGGATGGTAAGGCTTGTTTATGTTGTGTGGTGAGGTAGTGGATACTATTATGTTTACTTATTTTTTTTTTATCGTTAATTTTCAGAAATGTAAACATAATTTAAAGCCTCCTTCGCTGGTGCATATTAACACACATTCCTGCTGTCAAGCCTTCACACAGTGATGCATTTTTGTAATGGCTTAAATGATTCAACTTTTTTTTTCTCCCTCCCAATGACATTTGGAATTGTGCGCTGATGGTGATTCTTAGGCCATTGCTCCAGTTAATGGCACGATGAGTTAAAGTGTCTTCTGTGCTTGCCAGGTTGGAGGTAAAGTAGCCAATTATAGTTTGCAGAAACTTCTTCTGGTGCTGATAATGACTCTACCAGGATCACCTGCAGTCCAATACGGGGAAGAAATCAGCCCTGTAGAGGTAATGGCCAATACTTTTCTATGTGGATCCATGTCAATTGAGTGCCTTTTTTAACTCTGGGAAATCTTTTAGGCCTTGCAGAATGTGTCCATGGGCTGGTTGCCCAAAGGAAAACCAAATACACAGAATTTGTCTGGCCCTGTGAGTAATTACGTTCTTATTTGTCTAGATCAGTGGTTCCATAGCCTGTAAATTAAAAATGACTGGGTGAAGTTGCAGCAAATGAGTAGCGTCTGTGATGTCAAGGCACAAAGCACTGGGGGGACAGTCAGGTTGTGCAATATGCACGCTATTATCCGTCCTAAACTGTAATACTATTTTGCGTGATATGGAGAATTGGACACCAAGCCAGCGAGTGTTAAATTCAATAGAACAGATTTTGAAATATGTCTGGATGAACATGAAGTTTGGTGCAAAGAACAGCTGATGACAACAAGACATTTGTTGGGTTCTATTAACATTCTGACTCTCCATCCTTCAGGACCAGGCGAAGGTAAAACGTTCAGCTTTGGCTCTTTTCACCTCCCTCAGTCGTTCTAGGGCCAGAGAGGAAGCCCTTCTCTACGGCACGTTCACTCTTCTCCGCTTCAACACCACGTCCGTCTCCTCCGCCAACTCCACCCACGCCTATCCGCCATCTTCTCCCATCTTGGCCTTCCTGCGCTCCTGGGGTTGCGTCCATTTCCTAATTGTCCTCAATATGGGGCCTGAGCCACATGGCCTGAACCCTTCATGGGGTTCCAGTCTTCCAGATACTGGAGTGTTTGTGACCAGCACTGGGATGGATCGCATGGGCTCCACCTCTCTCGACAAACTTGAACTGCAACCCCAGGAGGCCATAGTCCTCAAACTGTTAGATGACGGAAGTCATTCCTGAAACTTTTGTCATAGGACAATGCTGAAACTAGTGTGATGATTCTGCATGGCCTTTATATGCAATACTGTGTGCTGGATTCGTTTCCCACAGAAAGAAAATAGGGGGCACTGAAGCTTTATTTATAAAGAGCTGTTTAAAGATGTTGAGCCTAAAAATAAATTATTATGGTGGCATTTGTTCTGTTTTGGCACGTTTAGAAACCATGCTGTGTCATCCATTAGAGATCCAGTTGGCATAGGAAAAAGGGCAACAAAATAAATACCGCTATTGTTTTTGTTCTGGAATAGTTGTATGCCAGAACTTCACTACACTTTACATGGAATTAATACAAGTAATGGTAGCAATTTATAAGAGGAAATTCTCTAAAACCCAAATGTCTTAATGATTAATGATTTCTGAATGGTTTACAGCTGCAGTGCTGTAACCAATCATTTGTTTTTGTATTTGTTTTTTGGTGAATAAGTGAGTCATATTACATTCCATACAATGTTTGCAACAGGAAAAGGATTTTATGAGATTATCTCATCTCCAGCATCTGCCCTGTTTTATGACTTTTTTTTTTTTTTATTATACAAAGAAAGTGTTGCGTAGGTCGAGTTTGCTCAGACTAATTTGAATGTTTGTCCACTGATTTCAAAGTAAAACACAAGGTAGGAAAAACAGCCTTAAAATGATAAAGTGCTACATTGCATTAAGGTAAGGTTCTACTAGCTGGTCACCACTTAGGGGTGCTATAGCTCAAGTCACAGCTTCTCTATTGTCTAGGCAATATTACAATAAACTAAACATTCTGCAGATATTCAGACATCTAAACAAAGCTCTGTTTATACTGGGCCTATCCCAACAGTGTTGTACCATTTGACTCATTAAGGTCTTTCTATAGCCCGTACAATGTAGCCATATGGAAGCTTCAAGTACTTATGGTCTCAGTGCTTCCTCTAAATCATTTATTTCCCAATATTACATTACTTTATACCTACATTTACTAAAGCAAACTGAAAGGTGCGACTGACATACAGTATCGTAAAAGGAAAAACAAATTGGCCTACGTTGGTGTGCCTGATCTGCCAACAAGTTACATGCCGTAAAATACCACAAGGTCTCTAAAAGTAGTACTGTAGATTCCAGCAATATGTTTTGCTTAATCCTACCTCTTGTCTGCGGTCTCTGCTGCACTTAATTTAATCAAATTCCATCTTGTAAATTGTGGATAAGTCACCAAATACTCCACCTGAAAACTTTAATGAGTGTATGAATTACTCACCGTTCGTGACCCTGAATGCTGTACTCCCAAACCCTCTGCTGAGAATGCATCTGGAAAGTTCTTGTAACAGAAAGAAGTTGAAAAATGGATTCTCCGTTGACAGGAGTACAACCGTTTTTATGAGTGAAATATGCCTGAGTAATTGATACACAAAATATTGTTTTTGGGTAAAGTAGTTTTAGGAACCAAATGGCTAGGGTCCCCTAATATTTGCCACTGTATCAGTGACATGCATGCATGTCAACAGTTTTAAATTATGACAACAGTCAGTCACCTGCAAGCTTCAATTACATGTACTGTATATATAGTATGTATTGCCTTGTATTGAAGTTATGACTGATACAACAACTGTATACTCAAAAAGAGTGAATATTGTTTATACTGTCTGGGTGTTCTTTCCATGTACTTTAAACAAGTGTCATCAAGATGTATTAATCTGTCAATTGAGATTGTTTGGACAAAATCTTAGTGTGTTTTAACCAATTAACATGCATCATGCATTGCATCTCTGTAAGTACCTACGGGCATCTGACCACGCCACGTTCAATGAAGTTAATTATAATTAGGCATGAAACTGAAACACTGCTAACCTCAAACGATACCAAGATGTGCAACTAACACAGTATGTGAATGCACTGAGGTCATGCAGAATGGAACTAAAAGTAAAAGACCATAAAAGCTCATGTCCACAGAACCACATTTTCTGCATCTACATTACAGTATTACACAGATGCATTACATGTTAAAGGCAGTTACTATCATTGACACAATAAAAACAAAATTCTAGTGCATTGGTAGCCTACAGCAGACATTTGCAAAGGCCAAACCACACTTAAAGCAGCTCTAAGGAGACATTTATGGAAAATCATAGCTTAATTAAAGATCAATGCAATAGGGGTGGTGGTATATTGAAGCCTATACTTTATATCAAAATATACAGGATGACTACGGTACATACTGTAGGCTACTGTCAGCAGTGTTGTTAGTTCAGTTTCACAAGCTAGGACATAAGAACATACTGTAGGCCTACATTTTGCTTTAAATCATTGAAGTATTTCTTTTCTTCTCATTTGAAAAAAAAACACATCATTCACCTCACTGACTCATGCTTTTTTTCTCTCACACACACACACATAAACACAAACATATATGTCAGGTAATCAGCATTTTAAGGGGCCCCTGCATCTCGCTCAAAACACTGTTCTATTCACAAACTATTCAGAAACAGGGTGCATAAAGACTTTAGATGATGTATTCATCATGACTATGAGATACAATATCATGTTTGACATATTAGTGGCTTGATAAATTGCAGTGCTACTATGTGTTACCCCATGCAGTTTTGTTTTAATAGATCAATAGGAGTCTCAGAGCTAGTGCAATACAAGACAGTAGGGTATCAAAACGGCAGTAGCTAACATTGGAGGAAACATAAACAAAAACATTTTCAACATTTTAATTTTTTTTTTTAAATAATAAAAATCAGCTAGTAGCTAATGTTAGCATGCTAGCCAACTCTGGCGTTTGCGGAGGCATAGGTGGCTCAGTGGTTAGCGCTGTTTCCTCACAGCAACAAGATGCTGGACAAGAACCCTGGAGTTGGTATCCATGCGCTGCCCAGTGCTACTAAGTAGTTATAATTGGTAGTTAGTCAAGCACAACATTTCTCAAGGGGATCAATAAAGGATACTGTAGGCTACATTTAAGACAGCCCACCCATCATCTCCAGTGTGTATGCCTTGGTCAGAACAATTCCAGCGCCATGATTCCATCAATGTTGCTGAGATGACGAATATTATTGTCTCACTCATATTCATTCTACATGAGTATCAAGTTTGCATAATTAAAAGATGTGTGAACACAGTTATCCTACCCACAGAATCTCATAACATTGACTGTTTCCACTGCCACATTCGAAAGTCCTCTCTATTGAAGGGGTCAATTCAATTTCAGTTCAATTAAAGATGGTGATTGTCTATTATGAGTCTCAAGTCTAAATGTTCCTTTCACACGTCAAGCAGCTAACTCCGAACCAATTGTCTTTCCAAAAACTTCAAAGATGGCATTGTCAAATAAGTGTCATTCCTCCAAATTACCTTCACAGTTTTAAAACTTCAAAGTCTGGGATTCTCCCTAAACAATCCAATGATAATCTCCAGCGCTTTACACTGAACTAGCTGGGGTTTCTTGCTTGTTACATGGGTGAGCTGGAGTAGTAGATGTCGTACTGAGGAGCTGTGGAGTCTGTGGGGCTGTGCTGCACATGCCCGGAGGCAGCGAGAGGGCGCAGTGCGCTGTGGTCTTCATGGCACCACCGGTATATCGGCAGTTCAGCAGAGAGCGGAGGTGGCGGAACACAGACTTGCGACAAATGATGAAAACCCAGGGGTCAACGATGGGATTGAGGGCATAGAGGCGGAAAGCCGTCAGGTTCTCCTGGTCGTTTGCAAACGGGTTCACAGCGTTGACAAACCCTGCAATCTGAAAAGCAAAAGGATAAAAATTGAGTTTCCCTCTGTGACAGGATACAGGTGTAAAATCCAATCCGAGAGAGCAACAGAGGAGCTACGTGGGTAAAGACTAAATCACAATCTGTATAATGGCCATTGTTATAGAAAAAAATGGTAATCACTTACGCTGACAAGACCATGTACACTCAGCCTGCCGCGTAAGACTAACAGTGCAGCCACAACTCACTCAACAATATCCCTCTAATTAGACCCTTCCTTGCCAGAGAGACCTTCTTGTCTGGCTTTAGTCATCTCCTGTCTGGATTATCGCAACCTTTTAAAATGTCTGCCGCTGTTCCCCCCTCATCTTCAACCCCGTCAAATTCCCTCCCCTTTTCCTCTTCTCTATTTAATGTCAGCATATAACCATTTTATAGCTTGCTGGCATACGAGATGATAAAGAGGTTGAAAACATCCTGCTACCTTGAGGTCATGAACCATATTTAACTGCCCGCAGGTCCTCTATATTCTTCTACTCTGCCACCATTACTTGTTTTAAAGGGACACTGGTCAACCACCTTATCAGAACCCCAGCTTGTGCAGGAGGGGGAAACCCTCTTAAGAGTTTGAATGAAAAACAAAAATGCTGATTGGTTGAAAGCAGTGAGAGCGAGAGCCCCTCCCACACCTGAGCGATGCTCTCACGCTCACGCAGTTGTGTTTCAAAGTTCGGGGGATTATTCAAGGTTTTGGGGTTGGTATAATGTGACCAAGGAGTGTTTTCTATACACTTGTCCAATAGTAAAATAATTGACAGGACCCCATGCATCTGACCATGATACCCCTTCACTCAGCAAATGCTTGAAATATAATGCAAATTTACAGTACGCGTCTCAATTACATGACAAGCCTCAACTTGAAAGTACAGTGAAAAAAGACAATGTCACAAAAAATAGCAGTAACTTTTTTTTTCTTCAGAGGCCTTTTCGGCATGACATACTACAGACGAACTGGACAATCCAGAGCTGGGCAGATGTCCTAGACTAACTGGATTATTGTTCTGGGCAGAGAAATAAGCACCGGCTGGCCCAGGAACCTTCTTTGTCACCTCGTTTATCTCCTCTATCAACAACCTCCTATTTCCTTGATGAGATATCCAACAAACAAGTGCCCTAATTAATGGCATGCCGGGATTGAGTGGTGTTGTGCCTTGGCGTAAATGTTTCTCTGTTGCTAGGGCTTTAACTGAGAACGAATAAGCAAATGAGAACAGTGGCGGATTAGGAGGGAATATCACAGTCCACAGCCAGGCCAAATCAGACGACCATAGAACCACTGCACTCTGTGTGACCCTACTGAATCTCAGTTGTAGAGATTAACACACACATACATAATAACTGTAGGCTAAATATTCACACATAACCCAGGGACGGCGGGGGTATACAGTAAGCGTAAAAACAAATCTAGAAAAACAATGTTTTGCGATTATCTTGCAGTGCTTGGGATACCATAAACTAAACACAAAGCAGATTTTGAGATCAACAAATCCATGGAGCACTGCAAGATTGGATAAACCATGTTACCAGATGCACATGGATTTTTAAGTAGCACACTACTAATTTTTAAGTGGCATACTGTTTGTCAATTGTCATGAATTCCTAAATTTATCTTATTAGAATAAGAAAGGACATATTTTATGACATTTCTTGCTGAAAACATGAAAGCAATGCTTCCTTTCTAAAATGTTGCAACAATCATGAGTACTCTTTAACCCACATTCCTTTCTTGCAAGCAGTCAGTCAACAAACTTCTTCCTAATTGTTGTATTCAACCATGAACCATAAGTCGTCAGCCTGTATTACACTGTATTGTTGGGGTGAAATAATAGCATTACAAAGATATCAAATCTCCACCTCTGTATTATAACTGCCTATGTTCTTTGCCAGGGGAACACATTTATTTATTTATTTATTTCAGGTTTATTTAACAGGGACAATGCACACTAATAACACATATATAAATGTATAATGTGCCAGAATTAGCCAAAAGGCGATTTTAAAAGGTAACAATTTGTTTATGCTAGGATGAAACACATGCATAAAACCACAAATAAATCATTTGCGTGCCATGCGCTGTAATCCTGCATCGTAAACGTCAAGCAACTACGCATCCAGTACTCATCCAGACGCATGCCCCCTCCTGCCCCATTGCAGACCACCGTGACACCTTCTCAAACAGCATGACACACTACCTCTTATGGTCCTCCGGGCAGAATACAGGCCATCAAAGAGGGCTACTAATCGTTAGCCATTGCAGGTTGTGGGGCCTAGACTGATGATACGCTGGGCTCTCCTTAAACAGGAGCACGCTGATGGATCTGTGCGTGCTTAAAATGCCTGACACGGTGTACTTGCAGGCGACGGTTGATGTGATTTATTAGAAGTGGAGGATCAGTGTACAATAGTATCAGGCCTGCGGGAGTAAATAAAGTGTCATGCGTCAAGTATGCTTACAGGGAGGGCCACAGGGGAAGAGGTTCCAGAAAATTTGCACATGCATTTAAAAGCAGAAACAAACTTGTCACTTGTTTGACTGCTGGCCCATCCTCGCCATAAAACTAGTTTTGTGTTCTGGAAGATACCTGGACCCAGTATGTCTGTTGTAGATGGGTCTTGGGACGAAGACACATTAGATGCCATTTTAAGAGTGCTGATTGCTTTGCCTTCCAGGAAACAGGTCCATAATGGACGTCTAAAGTGACCATTAGTTTTCATCTCGGGTCCTGGAGGACTCTTCCCGTATTTCTTGCTCAGCTAGTTTTGCTGAGGAATCATTGCATGGGAGATAAGTGAAGGCAGCTCAAAACAGCATGTACTGTACAGCCTTTAAAAAAGGGGAGTAAACAGTAATGCATAGAGAAAAGACGAGCGAAGTGGATAGAGATAAATTATAGTATTTAGCCTACCTAATCTGTGTAATTTAAAAACTGAGGGATTGTAATACTGAGTGAACAGCAGAGTTGCTATTGTGTACAGCATTGTCAGGAAATCAGCTGGCAAAAGATTGCAGAGAAATTGACCACTATGTTGAAATTTCAATTTAAAGCGGAATTGAAGGTTTGTTAACTTCTTGATTCTATCTTCCTGACCTCAATATTAAGTTCATAAAAAAAAAAACTTGTTCACAGTAGGTGTTGGACAATCAGCTGTATTCCTCCATATTGACCATTCATTGTTTAACAAAAAGATACCGTATTTACATTTACATTTACAGCATTTAGCAGACGCTTTTATCCGAAGCGACTTACAATTAGTATATTTGTCAACAGTTGAACTGTTTAACCACCAGTTTGTTGCAAGCAAATAACATTCTCCCAGAATAAGCGCAGCATCATGTAACAAGGTTACTTCACTTACTGTATGTATTCCTACTGATCACCACACCTCTAGAGGCAGTATGTTCTCAAGTTACTCATGCTTTTGTAGAATAAACTTTGAGGTATATTTGACCAGATGTAACTTGAGAATGCATACTGTATCACCATTAGAGGCAGCAATCGGGTAGTGCCTGGGAGAGTTGAAGGGGGAGGAGTAGAGAGGACTACTGAGGTGCAGGAGCTGGTTTCAACAGCAAGGGGAATCACAAACAGCTACTGTATAGGGACATTATGTACATCATGTGGAGTATATTATGTGTGTAGCTTTTTATTGAGGGGACGAATAGATTGTCTGCCCATTAAGTCAAATGTTTCTCTGTAGTGTCTCAGTATTGTGTTCAGTCCTTCCATCTATTCCTGACATGCAAAATAAAAAGCTCTGATGAATAATGATTTTCATATATCCTAAATATACCTTTAGCTCCTCATGGGCCACTAGAGTCACACAGGGGGAGGTGCTGACATCACACACAGAACGCCTACCACTCTAAAATGGCACAAGTACAAAACAGTAACCTCGTCATTTGCAGCCGGCAGGCACAGTGGCAGGACTGTGGTGTGCCCTGTGCGAAGAGATAAATAGGAAAGGAGAGAAAGTAGGGGACAAAGAGAACGTGTGCATGTGAAAGCGTGTGCTACATGCCATCTCTGCATTCATCCTGCTTCCTCTGGTATTGAATCCATTCATCATCTGGCCTGGCATCTTCTATTTAGGTATCTAGATGATGCCATCTACGCCATAGAATGGCAGAATCCTCCTGTTTCAATGTCCATTAGTCAACTATCTCTTTCAATAACAAATACCAAATAACACAGACACACATACAGACATCCTCTTATAGTGACACACAGAGGAAGTGAAAGCTGCTCTGCTCGAGTGTTTCAAACTCGAGCTACTAAAGAGGAAGGTGAGGTAGACGGGTTAAAGGCAGATATGTGGCACAACACATTTGTGTTGTGTCAGCACATGGGCATTCACCACAACTCTTCCATCTTGTTACTTATCTTTGAAGAATAACCTGCTCTCATGTAACCTATTTCTTGTCTATAAGACTTGACGGAAGCCTGGTGTTCCCCTCCGCTTATGGAAATGAAACCGGGGGAAAAACACACTCTCATAAAGATTAAGAGATGTAAACAGAGAATGACATTGATTCATATTGATAATTACTTCTCACCTTCGGGTATTTGAGGCAGAAAAGGCAGCCCATTGAGTTAACAGCTAAGACTTCACCACCACCATTTTTGCAGCCAGTATAATTGAAAAATAATATCAAACTAGAGAATAGCACCCACATAAAATTTGCCCATTAATAAATTGCATGTACTATGCAGCAAACTGAACAATAATTAGTTAAGCTTAGCTAGAATCATAACCCTGAGGTCGAGAGATATGCTGTGAATATGTGCCCATCATAGTGCCACTGTGTGGTCAGTTTAAATATTCTTGCCTATATTTAATCCGTAAAGTATTCTGAACATGTTTCCTTCTAATCTGAATGCCATGTTATTTGAG
Source organism: Percopsis omiscomaycus (assembly GCA_027575585.1). NCBI lineage: Eukaryota > Metazoa > Chordata > Actinopteri > Percopsiformes > Percopsidae > Percopsis > Percopsis omiscomaycus. The sequence continues at coordinate 20,584 of JAODLI010047007.1, forward strand.
ACACTGGCCTGGTTTATACAGTGTTTACAGGTCTTTGTCTATAGAGCCCATGATCTGTCATTTGATTTCAGATAACACATTTTAAAGGCCCTTGTGAGGCCTCCTGTTTTTATATGGTGCCACCATGAGTGAATGGGCAAGTATTAATCAGTTCATTCTTGATTAATTATTAAAATACAAAGTTCAATAAAACAGGCGTAGGCTACAGACAAACACGTAAACCGACTGACACACATACAGACATGCTGAGTGTAATATATCAGGTAGGCTGCTGCCTATCTGTGGTTTTTCTAAAGTCAAACTAAACTGTTCCATCTCTGGAAGGAGGCTTTGCCAATAATGCTATACCATCTGTTTTCTGACCCGTACTGAAACTTGTATGACCTTATACCACGTGAAGAGATATATATTCTAAATTAGGCAAATCTATAATTGCCCAACACAACCTGTGGTCATTTGAATAGAAACCATTTGTATTGTAAATGTGTTGCTGCTATAAAGGTGAGTTCTTCCTGCTACAATAAATGCATCTTTGTCCAGACATGAGAGGCAGTACATTCAACACATGATAGTGTCTTACAAACTGTCGGTAACAGAAAAATACCACAAGTCAAGACATGTTGGCCATTGGTAGAGCCAGTTTTTGACTAATGACTTTAAAAGAAAAAAACTCACTTGTGCCTTGCATGCTCTTTGTTTGTCAGATTCCTGTGCATGCACTCTATTAACTAATATATAATAACTTGCTGTCACTGGTGTTTTTGTGATGTGTTTTTGACAAGAAAAATACAGTTTGAACATGTCATATCATCTCATCATATCATCACCACCTCATATGGCAACAAGATTTCCTGTCTAGTAGTTTGAAAAAGCCTGTTCACATTACACAGAAAATGCTTCAAGCGACTGTGGCTCATTTGATTGATTGTTTGATTGTTTTGTTCGACAAATCACTTTCTTTTCATCCTGCAAAGTCAACGAAGTACCATAAGCTACAACCGTGGTAGAGTGAAAAATACCAATCTATAATTCAAATATATTGCAAAACTGTATACACTATATATAGCACCCTTTCATTATACTTATACTATGCGATATAACAAACAGTACAGTTATACAGGCGTACATATTCAGTATATACATAAACATACATAAGAAAACACTGTATGTTTATATCTAAAGCAAAATATGCAAAAATATATTCAAAGATGTATATCAATTATACAAATATTGGAATATTACAAGAAACAGAGAGCAAATATCTTAATGAAAGTTTGTCTGCTTTAGAGGAACATACACTTTTAAAGTCCTTACACAGATATGAATCTGTTTAACTAAAACATTCGAAACAATAGGACATCGTTGTTCATCTGCACTTAGTATATAGTAATTCTGTATGAAACCGAGATCTGTCTCTACTGTTTTACACTGGATCTTGTAAAGGGTGAGGAGAGTGGAAGAGGAAATGCCTTGAAATCCCCTCTCCTTTATGCCAACACTTTCTACTGAGTTTCTGTATTACAAACTGTTTTCACAATACAGGCCAGACATTTCCGTCCTCTTCGCAGAGAAACCCATTGCACTTTATCTACATGTTGTATATGTATTATTTTTGATTATTTGATTCGGTTTTGGTCAGAGTGCCTACATCTGGAAATTATGGAAGAGTCCAGGTCAAAACTGAGTTATACTTTAAGACATTAAAATGTATACTTTCTGTCTGTATGTGTCACACAAAACCGAGGAGAGATTCATGAGCCAGTATTCTCAACCTAAATCACCCCTCAGTACAAACACATGCCCCAATTTCCAAGGAGACTCTTCAGGCTTTATTGCCTCATCCCAGCACACTGTACATGTAAATCAGTGTGCTGGGCTGAGGCAGGTGGCTGCTCAAAGAACAAATTCTGTACTGTATGTGTGGGAGGGGGATGAGTCTGAATTCTAAGCAACCATGCTGTTGTACTGCTGGTTTCTACCACAAGGAGAACTCAAATTTGGGAAAATACAGTTGAAAAAACAGAAAAAACAAACAATAGCCTGTCAGTGACTGTTTGTGTTCCCTGTTAGGCATAGGAAAAAAAAATCTTGTCACCAAAGTGGTTTCTGGGCTATCCTCAAATTACATTTGTCCTGAAAGGTAATTTGACAGGCATCAGATTCACTTGTTTTGTATAATGTCTCATAATTCAATTTATGTGTATCTCAAGTCTGAGAAAATAAATGGACCAAATAAATAACACAGTTGGACATGTACAAACACACTCACATTGCACGCATATGCATAAATAGGTAGGTGATATGGGGCTACGTGGGGCTTTATGTTTTTGTCATGCTAAGGTGGACCCATGTCTACTAAAAGGGCAGAACAAGCCGTCGCAATGGAGACTATTTTTTCTGGTTTCAGTGCAGTAATTAAAGCACTAGACTTAAGTGAGTCAATAGGCGGCATAGTGACTCAGTGTTTACCACTGTCACTTCAGAGCACCAGGGACTGGGTTTAAAGGCTTGGTTAAGTATGTTTCAACCTGGACCTTATAAAAATGGCATTTCCAATCATCTGTTGCTTTGTGCAATATTCCACAGAGAGCTTTAGTATTGAGAAACTCACCACTCTGCTGACGCTTCACAATGGCTTAATAATAATTAAGCCGGCATCAAAATAAGCCTTCCAAAAACTATGATGAATCTATTTCGCTTTAATTTATTAAATATTTAGTTAAAAAGTGCTACACATAATAAGGGGTTGAAAAATACCAAACCAATCCTTTTATGTCCATTTTTGATTCTGGTTTGGTTTTCTTGATTCTTGCTTGTCGGTATTGGTTTTCTTTCTCCTTGAGAAGAAATGCAACTTTGACTAATGATTGTTGATTCTTAATTGTGACAGACATGTTTTAAATTAATATTAACCTTAACCAGTCTTTCCTTCTGTGCTTCTCCAAACCATCACTTAACAAAAAGTATAGTTCCCTTGTTTCTGCTATTTGTGAATTCCATTAGTGATTAGCCTACATCTTTAAGTAGGCTATTCCCCATTTCATTTCTATTTAACAATGTCTTCTATTACATTTACATATTACACACTGTAACTTTCTTCCCAAACACATTAGAGACTCACCTTTTCAGAATTGCTTTTAATGTGTTATTAATGTTGCTTGTTACATGTGTGTTGCTTTCTATGATCATTTGAATTTATGTAAAGTATCTTTGAGTACCATGAAAAGCGCTATATAAATAAAAAGTATTACTATTATTATTATTAATATTACAGCTATCAAACACTAAAAATATTTGAGTACTTGTCAATCCCACTGATTTTAATGTTTGTATGTGTGTCTATCAACAAAATGTAAGGGGTATTGGGAATCAAAACTTGTCTGGACATAGGGGAAACTGATGAGAAACAGCAGTAAACATCAGCTATGGGTCTGTAGCACTCAGAATCCCAAGCCACACAATACGCTTTGACTGCCTGGTTCCAATTATTTGGCTGGAATGGCGAGGTCCCTGATGTTTTCTGACTCAGAATTATTCAGAATGTGGTTCACACATGAACCAAGACCTTTGGAACAATTATAGAGACGATTTCAGGACTACTCCCAAGTTAACAACAATAAATGTTATGTGGAAACAGTCGAATGAGTATTTTCTGCCCTTTTAACATGCATGCAGTATATCACAAATATATATTATATTATATATATATATATATATATTATATATTAGAATTATATATATATATACACTGCTCAAGAAAATCAGTTCTCGATAAATGAAATATATTAAACTCAAATCAAAATCTTTACTGTACATTGTTTCATTCCTTGAGAACAAAATGATGTAACAACGGTCAATGGAAACTAATATCACCAACCTATTGAGGGCTGGATTCAAACTCACACCAAAAATCAATGTAAAAACAATTCACAGGCTGTTCCAACTTGCGTGAATATCATCACGGCAACTCTTGATGTGACTCAGTAGTGTGTATGGCCCCCACATGCCTGTATCCACTGCCGACAACGTCTGACGCCTGATGAGACAGCGGATGGTGTCCTGAGGGATCTCCTTCCAGCCCTGGTTCAGGGCATCAGTGAGCTCCTGGACAGTCTTTGGCGCAACTTGGTGGTGTTGGATGCACCGATACATAATGATACATGGCTTTTTCGCGTCTGTCACATGTGCTCAGTTTGAACCTGCTCTCATCTGGGAAGAGGACGAGGCGCCAATGGCGGACCTGCCCATTCTGGTGTTCTCTGGCGAATGCCAATCGAGCTGCATGGTGCAGGGCTGTGAGCACAGGTCCCACTAGAGGGAGTTTAAATGACTTGTGTTATACTGTGATGATTACATATTCCCTTAATTTCTTTGAGCAGTGTGTTTGTATATATATATCATTTTCAAATTGGGTGTATACTGTATTAGTTCAGATCAATATAATACAATACTGATGTCCAGTTTGAAAGAAATCTCTGCCTGGCTTAAAATAAAACAAATGCATTCAGGATCAGCCTCATCGTATCTGGAGCAAATTGGAGGGGGAAAATATACTAATGAATCAAATACAGATGGCCAAAAATCCCAGAGCTTGGTGCAGCTGTATTATACTGGTGTTCTACTAGGTACCATAGTACTGGTATTCCCTAGCAACCACATAGCATACCCTAGCACAACACACTGTAGTAACACCTTGGTAACAAATGTTCCATAGTGAATAGTGGTGTGGACCGTATCACACATATTTTCTTTCCAAAATACATGTTCTACCTATATTTAGATATATTTAGATAAATTCAGATATTTAAGATAGGGATGCATGGTCTATCGAGAGCAGGATAGGTTAGTTAATTAGGGTTAGCCGTGTAATAGTAGTATAATAGCCCATAGAGGTTCATAGTAAATTCACTGCAGTTTCATTGACAAGCAACATACGATCACATTACACCTTAGCCATAGTTTGTTTGATGAGGAGGTGTAATGTTTCACTGCTGTGTGTGTACTGAACAACATTTATTAGATCATATCCCTTGAAACAGTTGGAAAGTTGCGTTTTTAGTCTTTAGTTTTTTTTTCCGTCCTCCTTTTATCTGCAAGTTCAGAGAACACAATTGCAGATTGTATATTACATATTTGAGTTTGTCTTAACATGATACTGAACACTGATTCCTTACCTCAATATGAACTCATCCCGCAGGCGACGACTGGCTACTTTAAGTTGTATTCATTTCCATTGTTTCTGGTAAACATAATTTGAATAAGTCTACAAAGCCGGTATCTGTCTCTACTGGTTTGATGTGTTCTCAAGTTGCTCCGGTTTGTTGCTATAGAATTTAATTTAAGGTATATTTCAGGTTTCAATCTTAAACATAAATATTTTTTACTTAACACTACAACAACACTCTTCAAACTGTGCTGGCTTAAGTGCTACCCGGTAAAGACGGCGATCTGTAGACACATGAGAAGTACATCTTTAGAAACATAACAGCTTATATTGAGGTAAGAAAACTACTTATCATATCACTTATCATAAGTTCAGTATTGCTTTACTATTATCTACTTCCAACATATATAATAAACCTGGAGAATGCTGCGGTGTTTGTGCGTGCATGTGTGTAAATGAGGGTTTGTAGGGATTTGGGGAGTAGGCTATGTGGGTTTCCTGTTTTTGGTTTAAAATATTATTTCCAAATATGTAACAAATATCTCTGATAAAGAACAATGATAGAAAATCATATTGAGCTATTTCAGTTGTGTGTTTGTGTCAAGTCAAATATTATATTTAGAGTTGAGATGTAGCTGGTAAAGGCAGAATTAAATATACATTGAATAAACTAGGCCTCTGAAGGACTGACAGCAAAGAGGGACTCCAACGGAACCAGACATTGCTGAAGGGCTACATGGAGCGTTTAAGGGGACGCACGGCCGTTTCCAGGAAGTGTCGTATACAAACAAATACCGCAGACGTGGAAGTCTTTAAAAGAAAATTGCAGATCTGAAGTGTCTACAAAATCTGAAGAGGCAGCCGGTAAGATGCTGAACTGTTGAGAAATGTGACGGACGGTTTACCGGAGATTACTGCTGCAGTTTGGAGGAGTTGGCTTGGTCTGTCACTTCGGTGAAATGATAGTGGATTGTATTTGTGATTTCTGATGTTACGTAGAAACACGGGTGCGGTGATAAAAAAGGACGCTACAACGTTGTTTACATGGGTTAATATTACTGGAAAATGGTTAAGATTCTATTGTGTGAAATAGGTTATATGCTGATGCTAAATGAGATAAATATATTGATGTACAGTATGTGCAATTGATATGACTGTGTGTACACAGCACATACCAACTGTGAATAATCTCTTTTTAACGTAGGCATAAATGATCCTATTATCCTAAACTATACCAGATAACTTTGCACAGTTAATCTGAAGTTGATAAGTGTACTTTCCGGGGGAATAAGTATGTATTTTCCTTTGTGTTTAAAGGTTTTTCACCTAATAGCTAATAGCTTAGAGCTAATAGCGAAATGGCAAATGGCATGTAACTGAAATTTCAAGAATAAAGAAAGAAAAGGAAACAGTTGTTCAGTCATTGAGTGGAATCCCGCCAGGAAAATTATCTTCATGTAGACATATTCTCTTTCAAGTGGGGAAACTGCAAATATCCGAGAGATAACTTGACAGTTTGTGTTCTTCGTACGTCTGCACCTGCCTTTTGCACCTGCCTTCTGCACCTAAACCTTCCATGACAATAGGGCAAGGTAAATTGCCCTTTCTCACACTTTGAGTGTCAGTAAATACCATACTGTACCTCTGGGTTGCAAAAATGCCAGCATTTTATTGGCAATTATACAGAGGGCAGCGTTTGTGTTATGTTACCTTTACTTGGCATTAGTAATCCAACATAAGACAATATAAGCCATAATCTTTATTTATTTGTTTTGCTCTGAATAATTGACTATTTTTCCACAGTTTTTTAAATGTTGATATAACACAATATCAATAGTAACACAATGGTAAGTAAAGAAAGTGAAAGCTTTTTGTTTACTTTTCCTTTTACAATCAAACAATATGTACAACCACTGTTGTATTTTTTTTTTCTTATAAAAAGTGGACCTTACTTATATGGTTTGTGTTTGTATCATATCAATCTTAATTAAATAATTACAAATTGGGTATAAAAATAGGTTGAACTCCTAAAAACTACCACGACAATTATGTGGAAAGCAGTCAATTATGTGGAAAGCAGTTAGGGAGTTCTAAATGCTCTATGGAATCCAGTCAGTCCAGTCAGCCAAGAGCTAGAGAACAAAAAATCACAACGTGAATGAATACCAAAACAGGAAATTCATTTTGACATTCTATTGAATGCAAATGTTGAAAAGAGTTACATAGAGTATTGAAGCAGCAGTCGGTCATAAATGATGCAATTCGGAGTTTCACCATGTAAGTGAATTGCTCTATGGAATTTGACTGAAAGACAAGTCAGCTAGGGGTTAGTGAACCAGGATTGACATTGATTACATAGATCACTGATATTATGTAATAATAATGTAAATGTAAAAATAGCAAAAGACTAAACTCATCTTTTTCACATCTAGGCAAAAGCATGTCGTCCGAAGAATTAGAAGATGGAAAGTCAAATATGACTAAATATGGCAGCAGCAGACCTGCCAGCGTTTTATAGCACCGTATATAGTGACCATGTGCAAGTAATACACAACATTTTCTCATGATTTTTAATGTTTTTTGATTAGATTATATATGAATTTTTCAGTGCTACTAAACATTAAGATATTTCAGCAGCGCTATTTTGTCAATCAATTATCAATTATCAATTTGAATCATGCAGAATTATCATTTACCTTAATGTTCATACTGCCATTCAGTTTAACAATACATTCAAATAGTTCAATAGCTCACTTGTGTCATATATCTGCCATTGCTACTTTCCAGTTCACAACATGTGTTCACAATCCAGACTTAGTAAAAAAAAAAAAGGACACCAAGTCATAACACAACGGCTGTTAATGAAAACAGGATTAGCAGGCCCATGGGCACACTGACTTGTGTAACTAGAGCCAGACACAAACAAAAGGACACAAAACAGTAAGCTATACCACTCTAAGCGTGTCCACATACAAATTCAGATGAATGCCTGCATTGGACATCAACTGAGAGGGGATTGTCATTGTTCAGCTGACAAAGCCAGCTGCTGATTACAAAGCCTGCCCTTTCCGATGGAAACCTAGACCGATGAAATCCATCCTGTCGGTCAGGATGAAGGCAGTGACAATAATGTAGGTGTCAACTAAAGTAATTGGTGGGCCACCTTACACTTATCAGAACAAGAATCAAGTTGGGATGATTTGCAGAACACAGGCACTTGGAACCCCCTGAACTACACACCTTGGCCCTATTTTAACGATCTAAGCACACGGTCTAAAGCACATGGCGCAAGTGCATTTCGGGCGTGTCCAAATCCACTTTTTCTAGTTTAATGAAAAATGGTCACAGCTCCAGGCGCATGCTTCAAAAGAGTTGTAATTAATCTCTTAATTATTCATGGGTGTGTGTTGGGCGTAACATGCAATAAACCAATCAGAGTGTCATCTCCCATTCCCTTTAAGAGCCAGGCGGCGGATTGCTATTTAAATGGCGCATTTGCCAGAAGAAATGGATCTGCTCATGCGCAAAGTGAAAGCGCGTGAGCAGACCATCTACAGAAACAGCAGGATTCCAGTAGGATTCCAGCAAAGGCACATGCGTGGTACTTGTGCGCCGCTTTGCACTGGGTGTAAGATAGGGCCCTCCGAGCGTAAGTGCATTGTGCCCCCGCTCATGTAGGCGCGCATATGCTACTATCTTTAAAATAATCAACCATGTAGTTATCCTCTCTTTTTGTTTTTGCTGACCTTAGTAACCACAGTTTTACTCCTACATAGCTGTGAGACAATTGCTTTGACCACAGAGCTAAAGGCGATTGCTAAAAAAAATCTCTTTTTCCTTTAAAAAAAGGAAAATAATAGTAGGTAATGGGAGAACTACACCGGATTTATTTTATTTGTACCAGGTCAGCTCACGAAAGGATTGGCTATGTGGCTGCGTTATTTTATGTAGTAATATTGGCTGTGCTGAAAAGATGCCACATGTACTTTCTTCAAGACACTGACATGCTAGTTTCACAATGAAACAAACATCTAGCTTGTTTTGGTTTCTCTATCAAGTCAGAATGTTGACCTGAATCTCAACTGTTAGTATGGGTTTGACAAAGAATAACCGCTCTCTAATGTAATGTTTAAACAACACATAAACATACAGGAGGCTTATGAAGCCAGCTTCTAAATTTGACAAATGAGTGGAAACCCAAACCAAACTTCTTTCCTGCACGTTACATCAAACAAATCAATAAAACTACATGGACAGGCTTAATGGCTTCTTTAGGTAATGATGTTAGATGTCCACAAACCAGATGTGATCTATTCTACATGGACTAAAGGTTGAAAAAGCAAACACAAGAACAAAACGACCAATAAAATAAATTGAAACTAAATGAAATATAAAACCAATTTAACTAAAACATGTACTCTTCTACAGTATATGTCGATCAAATTACAGTGGTTCTTTCATGAGAAAAAGCCATTACTCTCCCACATTGTTCCCAAACATGTTCACATGGATTTCAGTAGCACATTATATGAACTTTAACCCTCAGAGATTACCATGGGAATTGTTTTACTGAATGGAGAAATGGTCACACCTTAAAATACCCACAGAGCAAACACTGACTCTCTCTGGTCATTCGTTTTAGTCACTTTTGAACAATAGCCACTTGTCAAATACAGGTGATAACAAATTAAGCTATTGTTTAAATATTATGTAAAAAAAAATAAAAATCTGTAAAAGAATGTAACACCTAGCTGGATTTGTAGGTCATCAACATAAATACAATTTCATTCCTTGCCTGTCTCAATTTTCATGTCTTTTTGTACTTCTTTTGATCCTGCCTTATTCACATGGAAAAACATTAACCACTTCCAACCACTGGCACCTAACACATGCATACTTTCCATCTCACAATTTACATATTTCATGGGGCTGCTGTTACACAAACACCCACATGCGCATGCATTGCATTGCAACCTAACAGTGACCTGGAAAACAGAATTCCTTCCTTCCTTCAGGGCTTGGAAGGCACTGTTCTGCAAGGTGCACAGTAACATAACATTTAGATTAAATTAAATTAAATTAAAATGAAATGAAATTGAAAAACATATACGTAGTCTTTGTATTCTTCATATAAGGTTTAAAACATACTTGTACAGGTCACTGCAAAGACCATGATTTGACGGCATCAAATAAATATGTACCCTACAGGTCATTTAGTCATGAAAGAAGACACAATATTACTGTTTTAGATTCAGGCTAGCCAGCTGTACTTAGTCATAGCTGGGAGAAACCAGCTGTGCCTCGCAGGAGAACTGCAGGGAGTGTGCCCACACACGCACACAAACGCACATGCGCTCAACCTAAACTGTATTTTAGTATTATTATTTTTTAGACTTTTTATGAAGTTGTAAAGTTGCGTTAGATACAATGCACTTGACGTTGGTGTTGTCGGGATGTTGTCTGCGGTGTCTGTGTATTATGTCGTGACAAAGCCTTTCATTGTTTTCAAACAGAGCTTGTTTTTTTTTAAGTTTTTAGACAAATAAACTTGAACTATATAGAAAAATGCACATATCATGCTGTAAATGTAAATATCACTAAATTGATACACTGAGTTCTTCTACAAGCAGATATAATCACAACTGCTTTATCAAAGCATCACAGACAGCATGCTGGCCAGAAACCACTGAATGAATACATCTCTGCAACATTCGAATACAATGACTGCATTAAAGTCTAGACAGATAATAGTCCTGTTACAAACCAATTGCATGTGTCTATTCGGCTCAATAATTTGGCTTACCCACCACCCAAACTTTACCCACTGTGGGTAAAACTGTGGGGCCATCTACCTCTCAAATTTGATCTAGATTCGGCTTACGCAGCCTGTTGTGCACTGCAAATTAATACCCTTCCCAACATTCAGGTCTACTGCATAATGCTGGTGCTGTCACAAGCCTTTGCAACATGTCAATCAAAGGTGAAGAGTGAAGAAATACATTTTTAAAATGTGTTAATTTCTGTAACCCACTATATCTGAGTTCAGTTCAGTTAAGTTCATTATGATGTAAGACTGAGTTGTGTATTTACACAGGGCCTTCAAACCCCTTATAGTTTTCAATAATTCTATGGAACAGTATTGAGGGGCCAATGGGAGGTATACAGTTGGCCGTGGCCATGATGCCAGATACACTATAAACATGGCCAAGCCCCATGGCCCTCTGGGAAGGGATGGGCTGGACCAGTCCTCCAGGGCTATCAGGTTATACCTCTCATATAAGGAGAAAGCAGGAGACAAAAGAAACAACCTTTAACTTATGAAGTAAGGGACACAACAATAAGTGGTTGTCAGTTTGCTTGTAAAGTCAACAACAATGTGACAATAAGGTTCACCCCTCCTTAAGAAGCACAGCAGGGGATTCCACCTGTTTACTGGTTGTAAACAATTGATCTGATCCATTGATTTCGTTTAGTTTAGTAATTTAGTCTTTAACATAATCGCTGAATTAGTTAATAGTATTAGTGAAGATACAGGTGTTAGTTTTTTTTCATTAGTGGCATTTGAATGCCACTAATGGTATCACATATCAACGCAAGCGCGAACGCTTAAAAACACTCAAAAGGCCACGGGCACTACACTTTTAAGTGGACCAGCGGGTGTCCGACTGCTGTGCAAGCGCCGTACTGGGCTTTTTGCGCCCAATACGGCCACCCCAATACGTCCTTGCCAACAATTGGTCAACAATAGCCTACTGTATATGTATTTTTTACGTGCTTCTCATATGGAGAGATGTTTGTTCCGCGTGCATGTAGCTGATATAGTCTCAAATATAGGCTATCAGCACTGAATTCAACAATGGGCTACTGAATGAGAATAGAAAAATAACACGGAAGACAAGATTCATATAGAGTAGTGCACATAAAATGCACATAAAAGCTTTTGATTTTTTGTTTGCTTTGCACCTAATGTTTTTTTTTTTTCCTCGTTAATTAAACAAGCGTCGCATTACTGGCATTTAGCGCAGTATGCGCGCGCAGGCTATAGGGCGCAGCGCAGCTGTATTCTACAAGAAGTGCACCGGGGCCTCGTTTTGGTTTGCCGTGATTCTACAGAGAAAATGTTGGCCATTCTATGTGAAATCAAACAGGCATGATTCTCAAGACCATATTGACATTTAAATATTAGGATGAAAATGAATTAAAATAGGCCCATAAATTATCTTAGAATAGGTATATGGATTAGGCCTAGAAAAAAAAGTTTTCTAGGCCACAAAAAGCACACACAGGCTACTACTTCTCACTAGAATAATTTTGTTCAATATGATGGTAGGCCTACATGGTCAATTTCAAAATCACCCCAGCACGCGCCGGGGACAGGTGAAATGTGAACTCACCGTGAGTGGCAGGGAGCAAACCACGAAGATTACCGTTATGAGAGCCAGTAGCACCAGGTGGTCTATCTCTTCCTCGCCCTGTCCAAACCAAGCCAGGCTCATCTTCCTCTTCCTTCCCGCTGACCCAACTGACCCTCTACGAATCACCTGGCTCCGGTGCATCTGGCACAGGCTGACGATAACCGAGCCGTTGCACACAAAGACGGCCAGGATGAGCAGTGCCATGAGCGTGGAGTAGGACAGAGAGAACGCCAGCACCTTCCCCTCGTCGTCGTCGCCGACCGCTTCCATGTCAATGAAACACCAGGTCCCCGGGCAGTACTGCCGGTGGCGTCCGTAGCCGACGAAGGGCAGGAGGCAGAACGCGGAGGTGAAGAGGTAAATGAGGAACAGGGCTCCCTTGGCGAAGCTGCGGCGGACATATTTTGAGTATAGGTACGGGTGGCTGATGGCCAGGCAGCGCTCCACGGCCATGGCGCACAGGATGAGCGTCGGTGCCAAGCCGAAGAAAGTCATGGCGAAGGCAAACATGTTGCAGAGCCAGGGGTTTCCTGTCAGACCCAGCAGGGACTTTTCGTAGGCATAGCACACGAAGACGGATGGGCTGAGAAGGCAAGTGCCCAGCAGGTCAGTGAGGGCCAGTCCCGTCACCAGGATACAGAATACGGAGGACTTGGTTCGCCGTTCCTTCTGGTGCACTCCCAGGATGAAGAGAGCCAGCAGGTTGCCCGCTACGCCGGCCACAAACATGACGACGCTGGTCGTCGGCTTGCCATCCACGCTTACAACAGTGATGTTGTCACACGTGTTGGGAAACATGTTGTTTTGGTGTTTGTAGATCCGTTTGAGCGTACACGTTTTCCTTAACTAAGCTGATGTGGCACTTCAATGTGGAATTTATACGGAATTGTTGCAGGTACAGCAGTAGAAGCATGATTAGATTTCTTACCAATGTCTGCTAACACAGAAGACAGATGCATAACAAGGCGTGTGGCTCGACGCGTTGACTTAAAGCATGATTCAGCGGACTTCCCCTGGTCTGTTGCGCTTTACTTTCTTGGCAGCCACCGATATGGTTGATCTATAATGCAAGTCATTAGGTTATAGTTTAGAAAATTCACAACAGTCATGGATCATTTTCACAAACGATGCTAGTTAATTGATAGCCGTATTGTCACTCACCTTTCCAAACTATTCCGGCAAGCGTCCGTAAATGGAACTCATTTTCTGGGCCAAATACGGGTTCAGGTCGTCCTCTGGTGGATTTTACCATCAAACTGACGCTTTTCGGTAGGCCTAACGAACTGCAATATTTTTGTACAACGAGGGTAGAATGTTGAGCCCACGACCGTCCCCCTGTTATGCTCTTGAGTTTCTGACACTTTCTCTCTCACTCTTCCTTCACTATAGGCTACTCTCCAATCAGTTTGGATACCCCACCTACTGTACTTGGACGGTTATTGCGCACGCACCGCCATCGTTAAGCATGTTAAATGATAGCCTATCAAATCAAATTATATCATATAATATGATATCATATAATATTTAGGTAAATTAGATTTAGAACGCTGTGTAGCGGCAGCCTATTCTTTGTCAGACAATCAGGATTCCCAGACATTATTTTGCTGGCTCATTAGCAATCAGCAATGATAAGCATGTGTTAACAGATGTAGTAGACCTACAGCCTACTTGCTTAGTAACTTATTTTAAGAACATTAGGCTACTCGACTTGTGTGGTTACCGAGCTGAGGTTAGCCTAATTTAGGCTACAATATGCTCTTTGGAGTTCCAAACGTCCATTCAAAATAAATGCGCAGTGTGGAAAAATGTAATTGGCATGCTTCATCGTTGAAATGTCGTCCTTTCGCTCAGATTTCAAGCTTGGTGAACTTTTACTCGAAGTCGTATGACGTTGAAGCAAACAGGTATTTTACACTGTCATATTCGTTTCCAAGATTTAGAGTGACTTTCTTGTGTTGGTTTGAATCACCCAAAGTACCTCCTGCACCAAGTGACGGGTGAGGCGCGACGCGCATTCCTCTCTACTCCTCCCCATACAGCTCTCATTGGCTCACATGGTTCTCTACCGTTCCCCTTACACCCACCCGTGTGGTTCAAACATAAACGTATCTATAGGCCCCCAGTACAGAACAGAACAGTTAAACATGTTGTGGCACAGCCTGGGTTACAGACTGAAAGACTGCTGTTGAAATTGATCTTTGTTTATGGAGCCTCGCCCTAGGCGCAAATATTGTTGTCCCATAGGCCCACTAAATGTTCTTGTTTTAATTTGATCGGTCTTTTCAGAAGTACACATGCAGCCAAAAAACATATACCAATATCTACAAAGACATTTCGACATCAGATGTAGTATTGATCGATCAGGTTTCACTGAAACCAGACCTTGCTAATACTCCTCCTAATGTGTGCTTTTCATTACCAACTCTTCTATCTACAGCGTTCTAAATAACCATACAATATAAATGAGATGGATGGCCAAATCACTAATATCATTTTTATGGCTCTGCATGGCTCTGGTTTCCCTTCTCAGTAATTCTATTCACCACCCTTTTCCTGGAGCTGTCTCTGTAATATATATTGGAACAAGATAATGCTAATAGCATCATGCTAATGATCTATTCCAGAGGGAGTCATGGGCGGCATACTGTATCTTTTATTTCTTTACCGTCTTGTTGTGTTGATGCACACTTATATAGGCCTACACCTGGTAGATGGATGACTTGTAGAGGCCATTGTGAATGGACATATGAGACTTTCCCAGGGTTTTCCTATACTATCCTCATCCCCATCCTAACGTGTCCTCTGGCAACTCTGTTGGGTTCCAGTTATGGCCACAAAGCGGCGCAGTGAAGTCAGTGGGTGGTTGCACCGTTAAATCTGCTTGGTATATATTTAAAAAAAACATACAGGAGCCAACGCACTAATGCACCGTGAGCACACACACAACCAGGGATAAATATGTGACCTGGCTGTGACACTGCCCATACAGCTTGGTTATTACATTACATCATTACATAAATACTGCATTACATAGTATGTTTTAAAAGCAATGGAAATTGATGGAGGTTTAAAAAGCTTTCTGGTTCATGTCATGTAGCGCGAATTAGACATTATTTCATGTCAAAAGTGTGTGGCCATTGAGGTAAGATAGCTATACAGTATAGTACTTCATGGTTCATATATTTTACTCCCTGCTTTCTTCAAATTTATTAGGCCTGTTGGTCTCCACTACACCAGTAACATAGATATAGAAAAAGTGTAAAAGTGTGAATATTTATATATACTTATATATATATATATATATATATATACTGTATACTGTGTATATTCATATCCAGAGGGTTTCTTTAACAGGGAATTCTGTTTTATTCTTTCTTTGGTTAGTCATGCCCCATGGAGACATGTGCACGCACGCACACGCACGCACACACACACACACTATACCCATTGTAATGTGATGATGCTGTAGACACCAACCCATCATATAATATGTGACGCATTTGATTAGATTTCGACCTTTATGTTTAGTTTAAATAAGATCTTCAATTATGCACGTACTTTTGTTTCCCGTAACAAGGCATACAGAGCATGTTCGATTGTGCGCATTTGTTTAGCTTGGAACTGTCAATTCTTAAAATGGATGCCCTTTGTCTGGAAAAGGTAATTTCTTGCCCCCCTTTAATCAGAATGAAAACAGTGTCCCCTCCAGAATGAATGAGGTATCCAATCTCTAACAGAAACAAAGGCATGCTGATGTGAGCACAAAATTGGATAATACTGGAAGCACATGTACATATTTAAGTAAGGGAGCAATAAATGGAGATGGGCCAACACATGTATTACTTGTAGGGTTAATGTCCCTAAAGTGGGACACTGCCTAATGTTGGACACCTAAGGTCTAGTGTTTGTAGGTCTATAGCTCACTATATAACTTTGTCACCTGTGTTTGTCTGTCTTCAAATGTTCTGTTAAAAAGGATAAAATAAAATAATATTCTCATAGCCTCATGGTGGCGCTATAACGAGCTAAGAAATAATGAAAATTGTGTCAGCTGACCCAGTTTGACTTAGTTCTGAAATTTGGTATATTGAACCCTTTCCTCACATTTCCATGACACCCACTCTCTCCTGACTCCATGGTTTATCTTAGACTCTTCTGGCCACTTCTTAATGTGGTGTCAATCATCAGCACAATAGAGACTTATGCTGTTCTGTACAATGTATATTATTGTGTTTGCTTGGAAACATTATCATATATTACTTATTGTGTAATGCTTGTGTCACTGCCAACTCAGCACCTATTTCATTTTAGCCTTCCTGGAAGGATTGGACTCCTCCCTTTGTGGTCCCTTCCAAAGGTTTCTTCCATCATGTTGTTTTCCTTGCCCCTTGGGAGGATAAGGGGGTTCTTTGTTTCCATGTGAGATGTGGGTCTGTTCAGCCCTTTGAGGCTTTGATGTGTAATGTGTGTGGGCATACACTTAACTTGACATTTACTTTTAAACTGTTGGTGAGTATTTTCCCTATTGTCTTCTATTCCCTACAGTATTAGTCAAGGCATGTCATATTGCTCATATTTCCATCATATCATAATTCCACTACCCACTGTAAGAATTAAAGCTATATTCTTAACCAGCAATTACACAGTGTGACAAGGTGGAAGACCACAGGTTTCAGTAAACTCAGTATACCCCACAGGACTAATACGTTTATCTACCTTCATGGCATTTGAATGTGAATTAGGACAAGACACTACACAGAAAATAATGTAGTGTGTTTTACAACAGGAACAATTATGTAGTTTACATTTATAAAAAACTTACAGGTTTGGTGATTCTGAGTGGTACTGTTATTATCACACATGCAAAAGTATAATACAGTAAGCGTTGCCTAAATGTTTGTAAAACTTTTATATAAAAAAGTATTCATGTGACACATTTGACCAATTAATATACAGTAAATACTGTATATCAAACATGAACACAATGGTGGAATGCACTGAAATAAAGCCACATTTCAGCATCTGTTTGTCCACATTTCTTTAGAATATGATCTAATGATTGGAAGGGATCATGTATGTGCCCTTTCTAACCAAAAATATGAAATAACGGGGATCCCATGGAATTACTGTCATGGTTCTTGTATTTATGCATATTGAAAGCCAACCATTGTGGAGTAATCTCTAGCAGATGTTTCCTTAAAGAAAGGACCCAAAAAGTCCATGATGGAATTTTGTGAAAAAAACACTTAAAATGATTATTCTCTTAAACAAATAACGGATCTGCTCAAATCTCCCCAAAATATATCTACACACTAGATCTATGAAATCTTCCTTATTGTCTAAATGGAGAAAGTTTATGAAAGTAATTAACCTTGCCAACCATCTTTCCAATAATATCTCACAGTGTACAAGTATAAAATTGTCACACAGACACAAAGAACACAGCAACATCTAGAGCTAGGCCCCTCCTCTCTCAGCTAAGGATAATGACTATATTATCAAAGTACATCTACATTTTAAAAACTGCAATTCAATATCCTCCCAGTTTTCCTAGCCAACATTTTGCATCTGTTATAACATATAACCAGCGGCGGCGCCAGGGGGGGTCTTGGGGGGGTCTCAAGACCCTCCCAAAAAACGCCTTGACCCCCCATTTGACCACCCCTTCCTGATTAAAATATATTAAACATTTTCAAATCTTTGTCTTCAAACTACG
>JAODLI010047008.1:0-16998 GCA_027575585.1 Percopsis omiscomaycus
CACCCCCCCTTATCTGTTGTTGGTCCTTTCTCTCCTGTGGCCCATCTCCGTCTCTCTCCCTCTCAGCGTCTGTCTGTGTGCCAAAATGGGCGAAGGAACACAGTGAGTCGACCTGGAACTGTTCTGAGTTCTGCTAAATCGTTATTTAGTGTGTTATGCAAGACAGCGTTTTTTTTTATTTACCAAAGTGTGAATGGAAATTGTCATTATCAGTTCTAATCCAAATCCTGTTAAACCCTCTGTCATGCAGCCCTACTTTCAGAGTTTTACAGGAAAGTATATTAACTGGTCAAAATTTTTTTTTGAATGTGCTTGTTTCCATCGATGCCTACATCAAACGCCCTGTATTCTTTGATCCGTATTCCCCCAAAAATGTTAATAATGCATTTCTTCCCATGAGAGGGATTTTCTTCCATACCATAATCACTGCACACAGAATATTCTCTCAGTTTTGGATTTTTTTATATTTTTTTTAGTTTTCATAACTGTCATGACTGAGATTTGGAAGAGAACATGCCATTGTACACCTACACCGGTGTGTGAGTTGTGAGTTAATTTGGCTCATTGGTCTGGGTGTTTACAGAGCTGCTTGATTGACATCTCCCTGGCTCTCCTGTGTCGGTCTTGTTGCACCTGTTAGGGCAGGACAGATAACACCTTAAAGCCCATTTCCTAGTCTGCCGCGTAGAGTCCGCACGGAGTATGCCTTGGCAGACAGTGCAGCAGTCCTTTTTATATGTGTACAGGGCCGTACAGAGACAGGCTGACAAATCTGGTCTGTACGCTTTGTATTTGGCTTACAGTGGCTCAGCTATGAAAGGCTAAAGTCTGCATACAGTACATGTCTGCTTCCTTTTTCCGCCCTATATAAGCACCTTTTAATCAGCATAGCTCCACCCAACATTATCCCAACAAGTGCTCTAATCCTGACCCGGGGCTGAGGTGTTAAAGGTAACTGGCTTGAATCGCTTAATGGTAGGCCTGGGTGACAATTGAATTTTTACAATAAGGCCTTCCCTATCCTAACAATAGAGACTGAAAAGGTTGTATTTGTGATTAATAGTTGATAGTTATCTAAGTAACACCTTCATTAAGTCACTTCACCAACAGGGGCTTTGTAATGGTCTTAGCATGAATCCCTACAGAGAGACTAGAAGGGGTCAGGGGCAATCGCCGCACTGTATGTCACTGCCTTTGTCCTGCCTTTGTCCTCACAGGGCACGAGTCCCTGTTACTTGTGCTCCTTTAAGGAACAGGCCGTGGTTATATATAGTCAATGTCCTTTGTACCCCCTTGTAACACAATGTGTACCCGGCCACGTTAGACAGACGATCTCTTAATGAGGAGCGTTTAAACGTGGCATTATGAAGGTCTCAGCAATTTCCACGCCTGATGAGATCTAAAGAAATCCCTGTGCGCCCACAACACACACATACACACACACACACACACACACACACACACACACACACACACACACACACACACCTACCTCACATTCCTGTCCAGACGGCAGTAGGCCGTAAGCCTTGTCAACACTTTTATTCAAGACAACACATTCTCCATGCTGTGTCACGTCTATAAAGCCTTTATGTGTGTACTCGAAGCTTTCTGGCGACTTTGAAGTAACTCGCATGAAAACTTTCACAGCTCAACTTCCCCTTAGAGTGAGCAAGTGTCCTGGAGCAATATATAGTATATATACCCCCCTCGTTCATTTCCCCGCCCACCATGGCTGTTTAGTGTATTTACATTGCACACACACATAGCAATAGCATGCTGACACTAAAATGTCTGCCAGACTGCCTCTCCACTGTTTTGAAGTCCCACATGCTCCATCCACTATTTAGTTTCAAACTGATCAATAACCGCGTACCCACTGTAAGTGTTATACAATAAACTGGTTACAATGAAAAGTTATAGATTGCAGCTGAAAGCAGAACACAACTGACACCACCGGGACCAAAAAGAGAGAAATGTACATAAATGAAAGAAAGAAGACAGATCAGGAAGACAGCGGTGAGTAGTTGCTCTTCAAAACATTCCTTAGTGAAACTAGTGAATGAAAGGGCAAAAACAGATCATGCAGGGATGACTGGAACGTTATTGTCTGGACTCTGTGATTCAGACGCGAGTCACGGGCCCCAGGTCCAGATGTTTAACGCATATACGCCACTTACAGTAAATATCGGCACTGACGGGTAAAAGGAGGCCAGCTAACCACTTTTATTTGATCTGTATATTCGCAATGTGTCAGTTTCGACCTGCATATGGCCTGTATGGGATTCCTTTCATAAGTGTGCAGAACCCGCCGTCTGCTCAACCCAGACAGAAAGCGGGGGACATGTTCATTGATTTATAGATGCGTTTGTATTTTATAGGTAATGCTATCTGAATGTGAGTGAAGTCTCACTCTAAAGTGGTGCCAAATCTCTCCTTCTAGTGTTTGACTTCATATTTGTGAATGAAGAGCATTCTATCTATAATCACT
This sequence comes from Percopsis omiscomaycus, assembly GCA_027575585.1. Taxonomy (NCBI): domain Eukaryota; kingdom Metazoa; phylum Chordata; class Actinopteri; order Percopsiformes; family Percopsidae; genus Percopsis; species Percopsis omiscomaycus. Next base: position 2,492 of record JAODLI010047008.1, read on the forward strand.
CTTAAACTTTAGTTGCTCGAGTAATTGAAACCCTAGATTTATTTTTCATGACAGAATAGGGAATTAATATTATGCATTGTGTGCCAGTTAATATCGCAGAGCTGTTCACCAAACTAGCACTAGAACTGGAACTGTGTTGATTAATTAATTGTTAGACGAAGCAATTGTTTATTTCAAAAACCTCCTTTTTGTATGTTGACCTACTGCTGTGCTTTGAACAGCCGAAAACAGAGCAGAGCTTTATTCATATATATTATATTGTATCCTGCAATGTCTACTGTATGAAAAATGGCTTTAATAGCCCGCTAGCCATTAAAGAGACATTTCATGAGCATCGTTATTTAGTGGCTTGTCCCTTTAAGCCCTGGTCAGGGGCACCTGTTTTATAGGTCCTGGCTGGCGGACCAACCGGGAAGTACTGTAGGCTATGCCTCATAACCAAGCAAAGAGCCTTGGCTTGGAGTCACAGCTGCTATGCCTTTTGAAATGTCTGACTTCTCCGGCTTTCACTCTCAAACGGTGATTCATGGTTGATCCTTGAATGACTCAGCAAACTCGCCTTCTGCACCCCCCACCCCCTCCCCCTACCAACTGCTTTGCATCACTGTCCAGCTCCACAAAAAAGAGGGCCAGTTTTGCTACTAGTCTGATTTGCTCAGGTTCAGTATGGTGGAGCCCTCTCCTGGCTGCGGGTGATATTGCGCTTTTTTGATGAGCCAAGCCCTGTGTTGAAGCCCGGTTCCCGGCCCATCGACCATAGGTAACACCGGCTGACGTGGCACTGAAGATCCCACAACGTTTGCACAACTGCGTCTCGCTGGTGTCGGGGCCTTCCCCTCCCCCCCAGCGTCTCCATCTTCATCTTCTGCTTCACCAGCAGGTTTTCTGGACTTAATGACATTGTCCCGGGGTGACCTCCTCCTCCGGGCTCCGTAATGAATGCAGGCCTGGGCTCCGGGCAGTCTGGCCAGCACACAATCAAAAAGCCATTAATGTGGCCCATCTACATTTGTTTGCTCAACAAGCACATGGCACTGCCTGTGTGAAGGCAGACTCATTGTGTTTAGCATCTAATTGGCCTTCATGCGCCACAAGGATACTGTAACAGATATCGTAGGGGATCAGTCGCTCGCTTACTGCCCACTCGACGGCCACACTAGCTGGGTACCGACCCCAGCAGTGGGCTAAACAATGCCTACAAAGTCCATAACCTGCCTCTAGTCAGTATAGCCATTCTCATGAACGGCGTTGTCGTTGACTCACTTAATAGCCTTTACCCAGAATAAGATACATTATTATATAACTTGTAGGGTTGGTAATGAAAGGGAAAATACAGCTTTGTATTTTATACTGTAAGTCAGTTTAAACCGACCAGCGGGGGGCTAACTGACGGGGTCGTCATTCTGATTGTGTGACCAATCTAAAGTGGTGAGGGAACCAGATCATATGATGACTTGGCTTTTTGGAGTTGAGGGAATGACCGGGAACATGCGAGGAAAGACCTGACCAGATGCTGGCACACTAGAGGTGTTAATGATAATGGTGTGTGCGTGTGTGTGCGGGCGTGCATGTATCAGTATTACAGTATACTGTGTCTGGCAGTGTGTGACTATGCTCCTAGCAGTGAGGACCTTTCTAAATCAGCTATAACTAATGCCACTAATGCCAAAGGTAATTTAATAACAGGAGTTACTATCCGTTTGTGGTAGACACATGCGTGCATTGTTCACGTGAGTGCAGTCGACATAACCCCCCCCCCCCCCCCCAACAGACGTCTTAATCACAGAGTAATTGTGGTGTACATTTTTATCCACTTTAATCCACAATTACATCCATCAAATAGATTGAGGTTTTGTTGTTTAGATTGACAATAGTCCTTAGAAGATAAGGCATTAAATAAAACGCAAATGTGCAAAAGTTATTAAACCCACACTTTTTTGTGGGTCTCATCCTGTACCGGGGAGGGTTTAAGTCAGTGGCATGCTATGGACACAGCATTACGATGGTAGGGTCTCATTATCAGGCGGAACTGTAATTCAGTTGACTTGTTGGACACTATAGAGTTAACATGCACGCCACTTTTTGCCTGCTGTGTCTCACTCTCTCTCTCTCTCTCTTTGGCATAGAGTCCTTGAGTCCTCCTCTCGCAAATGGAGATCCCTGTTGAGTGACAGCTGCGAGTGTGTCCAACATGGTTTGTGTATCCAAACGTCTCCCAGCCATGCAATTATGTCATTTTATGCTTAGGATTTCCCCTGAAGCGACAAAGTGGTTTGGCAAGGCGTCTGTGAGAAAATGGCGACGGAACAGTTATGGTTTTGGCAATTCGTTCCCTCCCGTCCTAGGCTATCTGTCCATATCTGTTGAGGATGTCAGCTTGGTTGACTTCAGACACCCAGCAAATGGCACAGAAAAGGAGTTTAGGAACCCCCTGAGATAATTTTCCAGGTTTGGATGGGGAGAGAGGGCACAAGAATGACTTTGAGACCCCAAAGTTTCTCAGATGGGTGTGTGTTTGAAACTGAACCTCTAAACTGATGGATCTATGGTAGAAGAGTATTTTCCTAGGGGGCTAAATTGCCTAGAGGTTTCACATTGTGACCAAAAGATCAGCAGTTTGATTAGACGCAGCTGTGCAGAACCAGATACAGTTCAACACAAATCCCATACATGCTGATTGGCAGCTTGGTTCACAACAACATTTTGCTTTATTTTGCTTCACTTGTGCTGCAAGCCTTAGTAAAAAAAATGTTTTGATTGCTACCACATAATATGGGATGGCATCAACCCATACTGAAAAATTACAGATATAAAAGGACCCTGTGTTCTCTTCAGAGAACAAGATCATATAGGGGACTTATTGCATTGGAAATGGCTTAGATATACAGTATGTGCTACTGTGTGCAATGTCTTTAGCTGTTGTTATGCAAGGTACCATACTGTGGCCAAGAGTTTTAGTGGTATAGTACAAAAGGGTAGGATATTTGGATCCCTCCAACATGTATTTTAATTACATTTAGTAGAATGAACCAGGACACGATCCCAGAGCGCTATTGATTCTATATTTAATTGACTCTGCCTTTGTTAAGTTAATGCAGTGTTATGTTGTGCTTAAGTACATTTAGGACTCCAGTGGGAAGCAACTCTGCCAAGTTAAGCTTTTAATAGGATGGAGTGACGACATAACTGATACATCACTCTCACGCACACACACATTCAAGCCATACAGCCAAATACCGTCTAAGAGATTGTACAACTTTCTTTAATGTATTAGATCTTTCATCTTGGAGAGGCTGTGTCTAATCAGTTACTTTCTAAAATTACATTCATGAATGCAGGAATCTGTTATCTGGCACAGTGGTTCTGTAAAAAGCAGAGTCACGTAAAACACGCCTGACCTTTTGCCGGTCTCTCTTCATGTCTGCTCAGCACAATACAAAGAAAGCTGAGATTAGAATGAACAGAAGTAGTGGCATTTCACCCAATGTACGTCGGACAGAGCCGCCGTCTGCTCTGATGGGCCGATATGTCATTGGCTCAGGCGGCTGATTGGACATCAATCCTAACCGTTTAAGCCTATGCCTAACCGTAACCACCAATAAATAAATATATAATTTTTATTGCAAGGTTCCAGGTTTCTCATCTCCTCCAGCTCCACGCTGCCATTCGCCGTTAACTCATTTAACCCACCAACTCCCCCCAGAGGCCATTCCGCGCTAGCGCAGGCCGGAGCCAAATGTGCCTGCGTAGCTGTAGTCACCGCATTGTGGTACGAGCGTGGAAAGCACTTAATTTGCGCGTTTGCAACGTGCGCGCACACGCCCGCGTGCGCACCACGGCTGAGAGGAGATGCAGGCTGACGCTGACAGGGGACAGGACCGCAGGACAGGTAGAGAGAGAGAGAGAGAGAGAGAGAGAGAGAGAGGGGAGTGTTCACATCACAGCTGTATAGTGTACATCACTTTAGAGGCTCGAGTTGTGTTGTCTGGTGACAGCTGCCAAGAGTGTGTTTGTGTGTGTGTGCGTGTGCAAGTCTGCGTGCGTGAACACATCCATCATAGACAGGAGTATGTCGGTAGATGTGTGTGTGTGTGTGTGTGTTAGCACATTACTTGTCCTCTGTGTCAGTGTGTTTGTGTGTGTGCATGTTAGGACGCAATGCTCGTCCCATATGTGGTGGGGTGTGTGTGTGCGGTGTTACCCCCCCCCACATACCTACCTACTGTAGATGTCCACATGCACATGTCTCATATAGAGAACGCTGCCCTCATCTTTGTGCATGTTTCTGTATTTCCAGAGCCTTGGCTTGCAGCAGTGCCTTCCCGCCGGTGACTTCTTTGTTTTCCTCCTTTCTCGCACCTCTCGTTCTCGCTTTTGATGCTTCTCCCCTCTCCCCCCTCTCCCTGCTTCTCTCTCTCTCTCTCTCTCTCTCTCTCTCTCTCTCTCTCTCTCCCTCTCTCTCCCTGCTTCATTTGTTTACGTCCCCCCTGATGTGGTTTTCAGGCACGTTGCGGGTGTTTGCAGTGTGCGGCTGTGTGTGTCTGAGAGTCTTATCCACATATCTGATGACGATGACTGCGGGTTCTCTGGGGTTTCATTGGTTGTGGAGAAAGTCCTTGTTAGAATACCACAGCAGATACACACTTTGTGAAAGGCGGTGTTTTTGAAGAGGTGGCCCTCTGCTTCTCTCCCCTAGCCAAACAGAAAAAAAGGCAATGCACAAGGAGAGAGAAATGCAATTAACTGAGTCTGGTGTGCGAGGCAAAACGAAAAGGGGAAATGGGAGATTATTTCAATATGAGAAGCGTTTTAGTTTACGAGAGCTCATTTCTTGGAAATGAGCCTCATTACCAGAGGCTGACTAACATGAGAGCCAGGCGTGTTCTTTACATTGTCAATCTCATTTTTATATTAAGCTTTAATTCACTTATAATTCATGTTATTTTATCTTAATTGCACAAATGTTTTTATTTTGAATTCAAAGCCACAATCTCAACATGTTCTACTATTTCCCCCCGTTTCCTGTAGATAACAAATGGAAGCTTGATGCTCAAATTTTTTTCTTTATGCAGCGAAACTGCTGCAGCTGTCGACATCAGCTGCAGCGTCAGTCATTCGATGATCAGACTCTATTGTTTAACTGACGGACTTAGTTGAAAGACGAAAGGGGCCAATAAGAGGTTTTGTTAATCATTTCATCGACAAATGAATAAAATTGATTACATGCAAACGCAATTACTGTTTTTTTTTTTTTTAGTTCGTTTGTTTTTAATTGAACACCAAGATCACATTTCATGCATTGAATGCATTGAATATACCGTATGGTGAAAATATTTATTTAGAATTTAATTAATCTATTATGACAACACCAGCAAAGATAGTTGCATAGCTCTAAGCTCTATTTTTTTATCAATTTGATTTCCTGTATTTCTTGCCAAACCTATTTTAAGGAGTCCTTCAGCAGCCCTGGAGGAAGTGGGAAGTCACGGCCCTTTAGAAAACATTTGTGTTTGAGTTGTGGTGATGTGTTTGGACAGAGCTCTCAGAACAGGACGGGTGCTACTTCAGCTTCGAGGGCACACCAGTCCCTTAGCAGGGGAAGACGTAGAGAGCAGAGCAGAGAGGCTTTCTTGTTGTTCTGTGTGGTCGACGATTTAGGGAACAAACTTGAGTCATACCTCATAAAGACCGAGCACCGGCTCCGCTTCCCGCTATTACAGTTAACAGGGCCCGTAATGAGTGTTTTTGATGCATTTCTTAACCGCCCTGTTAATTTCGTTCTTTGTATTTCTCTTATATATAATATAATTGTATACTGTACAGCACGCTCGGTGAATTGTTGACTGTTGACTGTTGTTACTGTAGTTGTGTGGTTGAGAATGATACCCTCCAGGCCTGGGATGAGATCCAGCCAAAACATTCTCTCCTGCGTCTCCTCTAATCTGCCTCTCTCTCTGCTTTGTTATTGGCTCGCTACAGAATGACAAACATGGGAGGGTTTTAACATTTTTTCAAGATGTTTACTTTATTAAATCATTAGTATTTCTTACTTTAGGGTTTTCACAATGAATAAAATATGCGTACACTGTTTCTGACCTTTTTGGGGGGTTGTGGGTAAAAAGTGGCAGGCGTCAGACTGTTTAACGCGCCTGTCCCGTCCCCCTACAGATCTACACAGACTGGGCCAATCACTACCTGGCCCGCTCTGGCTGCCCTCGGCTCATCAAGGACCTCACCCAGGACGTCACCGATGGAGTTCTGCTGGCAGAAATCATCCAGATCATAGGTGCGTGCATGTACACACACACACACACACACACACACACACACACACACACACACAACCCACCTTTAATGTCACATATTATTTCAAACACTATTTTCTACTACATACTGTACAGTACATTTGATACGACATGTTTTGCATTGCAGTATGTTTCTGTCTGCTCTCTGTACATTATTCACTTGTACTGTAGTGTCCGCACGAACACGCCGTATGCTCCAGTTGCGGGTGAGGTTATAGGTAGACACTGTTCTGGCCATGAAAGCTAGCGTCTGCCGGACAGTTCCTCCAGCACGGCCCTTGTGCTGGCCCTGGGCTAGCGGCAGCACCGGAGGCTTCTCGCCCCGCGCGCTGAGGTGTAGCAACAGGGAGGTGTTGACGTGCCATCAAGGCATGTGTCTCGCATGTGTGCTATTGAGCCAGGCCACAGTGTTATCTCTCTCTCTCTCTCCCCCTCTCTCTCTCTCCCCCTCTCTCTCTTTGTGTTGGGCTGCATTGAAACATAACCCTCCCTGCTCTTGCTAACGGACAATGGGGCCACGCAGGCTTGTCAGTAATTCTTCTGCAGCAGCTGACAAATTAGGCAGGCGTGGGACTTTGCTTTCCAGACCTCTCCTCCAATGCGCTGTACATTTAGAGGCAGACCGGAACTAAACACGCACATATACACCCAGACCCAAATCTCTACGGCCAGTTCGGTACGTCTGGACTGAACAGTCTCTGGGATATATACTGTGGGAGATGTTGAGAGAGAAAAACGAGCAAAAGATATTGCTTCATTTTGTTTCTTTCCTTTCCCAGCAAATGAAAAGGTGGAGGATATCAACGGCAGCCCAAGAACCCACTCACAGATGGTATGTATGTTTCAGCCTTCTGTCCACGTTCAACTTTAAAGCCGTCCATCAATCAATCAATGGGTTTTTGTTTGAAAAGAACTTGGCGGTTAGAAGCCTTTATCCCATGACAGGTAGAGAAGTGATATAATGCAGTGGTTTTTAAAGTAGGGGTCATGGACTTTATTCATGGACAATTATTATTTTCAAATTCATGTTTTAATTATTAATTTGTTATTCATGTTTATAATTTTTAATATTCACATTTTTGGAATGATAGATTTTGGATGTTTTGGAAAGCTTATATTGTACAGTATCTTGGCCAGACTACATTTGTGTAGCAAAAATAACTTGTTCATATCTTGTGACCGCTCCCAAGCTAGTAACATTTAACAGTTGGCAATACAGCTAAGAAGAAACGTAAAAACCATTACTTCCAAACATTCACACCATACTCTATTACATTTGGGTACTGGGAGCTGCCCAGTTCAACCACAGCTATCTGCTGTTTGCCACTGAATAGTTATACTGCTGTGAAAAGAACAGAAAGCTGGATTATGTGATTGCCATTATTGTCATTACTGCAGAGAAAATGAGCCCTCATTTTAGCTGCGGTTCATAAAGCGTTTATGCAGTGGCAGCCTTCCTTGGCATTTCCTTGTCATTAGAAAAGCCATTTCACTTTGCTGTGAGTTTTATTTGACACAAAAGAATGTCAGGTCAGAATGCAAATACTGTAAAGAATAAGTAGCTATGTAGAGTACAATTTAGTTTTTTAAAATTATTTAATTAGATTTTTTAATTTAAAATATACACATTATATCAGTATATACTGTGTATATTTTAAATTAAAAAATCAAATTAAATCATTGAGGCTGAGAAACACTGACAGTATGTGTAAGGGCCCACGAAGGAATTTCTCACCTTAGGTGTGGCTGTCGGTAGGTTCTGTTAACATGACCCTGTGTACACGTTAAGAGCAAACCTCTTCAGACAATGACTGACAGTCATCCATCGCACCGCTGCCGCTAACTCGTCCTGACACGATCGCAACACACTGTGTGGTGTGTCTGCCTGTTGTTGGGGCAACAGACAGACAGACAGACATTAAATTCCTTCCTATTGGCTGCTTGTAAATAAAAGCTTTAGAATCGGAGCAAACCGCTCTGGATAGGAGCTTCCTCTAAAAAGAATGTCATGAAAATGACAGGGGAGGGAGGGAGACACACATAGGACGACAAACGAGGCACTCTACAAATATGCTGCATCATTTGTTGGTTTTTATTTATTGAATTTGTTCACAATACGCTTTGGCAGAGGGCTGTATGTTGCTACAACAACAGCTAGAACAAGTCAACAGAATTAACCATGAGATTACACTCTAAGTGAAAATGTTACGCGTTTAAAAGTTGAACCCTCTCAGCTGTGACACACACACGCGCATGCAAATACACTGCTTATATACAGTAACAGATGTGCCTCGCACAGAGCAGAGATGGTGTTGTCCGAAATATTTGAGGATTTGTAACTAAATATGTAGACTATTTCAAACTAAACCATAGATTATAATGTCGAATTTTCTGATTGCCCTTGTTAAAGATTCAGTAGGCAATAATACAAGGCAATAGAATAAGAATGAGACAACAATTAGACACCATTTACATTTACAGCATTTAGCAGACGCTTTTATCCAAAGCGACTTACAATTAGTACACCAGTACAGCCAGTGTTCCACATCAGATGTAGCCAATCAGAAGGTGTTCACTACCTGTCGCCTCCGATCACAGTTGAGCACATGCACACCGCTTCAATTGGACAGGTATTGTGTGTGTGTGTGTGTGTGTGTGTGTGTGGAGCGGGGGAGGGCATATCAGGGCACGCTGGATCCCAGTGTAGGAGGCTAGTGCGTCAGACAGGCTGAGCCAGTCTTGCAGGGGTCAATCCGCAACCACACAATGAAGAGCTTTATGAGCAATGTGCTAATCGTCCAATGCCCGCGCTCCTACCCCCCACAACCCCTATATCCCCTCACCACAAACCAGTTACTGCTCTGAATGGCAGTTGTCGCATCCTTCCCACTATTTAGTTAGCTGACTTTTCTCTGTCCCTGTTGCCGGCAGATCGGGAATGTGGGCACCTGCCTCAGCTTTCTCGACGCCAGAGGAGTGAATGTCCAAGGGCTGTCTGCGGAAGGTAAGAACAAACAACACACCGCCACTCGATACGAAACAGCAGCAGAGCAGAGGTGTCTCTCACGTGTCTTTCAAGTCATGGATGTTATCCACACATTTCCTCTGATGTCCATGAAAATCTGGTGTCATTTTCTGATTTATTTTCCCAACAATTTTACATTATTATTTTCTTGGCCTGGCACCCAGACCTACTAACCACCAGCCCACTACCCAACACACACACACTAAAAATAGCAAACCAGCTCTGTAGGGCAAGAATTTAAAAGGGGGGGGGGGGGACCTTACTTACCCAGGCCATTGGGTCACTGTAGACATCACTGTACCAGGTTGTGTTGGTTAATTGTGCAGGGGTTCCCCATTAGAGAAACAGAGTTGCTACTCTGGTGGCTCGTTGCATGTTCGCTGTAGTGTAAAATGCTGCTTTCAGCCTCACTCTGCTTCCCTAATAGACTCTGTCGCTCGCAATATTTCTCTTAATTTAGCATAACCTGTCCCTGTTTTCTCTCGTAACATTTTCTGTTTCTGCTATTCTGAACATTGTCTTTCTTGCCTTCCCCTTTTCTCTGTTCATCTATTATTCTGTGTGAAGGCTAAGCCCAGCAGGACAGGATGGTTAAAGGCATTAGGAGACAGTATTCCAGAGGTGTGTCTTGTAACTTCAAGCTGTATAAGGTCTTCACTCTGACTCAACACCTTTCCAAGGGAAATAAAAGACATGTTATGTTACCAATAATAATGTCTTTAAGGCCTGTTTTATTTGAGCGTGGGCCAAGCAGGCCATATTCAGTTGCAAATGGTACCAGGTTTACTGCCGCTAAATCCACGCTCTGTATACATATAATATTTAATATTGTGATTGTCTGTTGTCACTCGTTTCCATGGGGGAAATGAGTGACGGCACAAGATGAAGAATAAGCAGAAGTTTGATGACTTCAAAAGATAAATATAATCTTTAGGCCTATAGCAGACATAGAGACCCCAGAGAATACAGACAAAAAGTATACGAGATGGAAAGACATAAATCAAAAGCAACAGTGGGGATAAAGTAACAGCTCAATGTGAAGTAAACACATTGACCAGATGTATAAATGTGCATCAGTGTTTATTAGCATCATCAAAGCTAACAGATGGTGGCATTATGCTAGCAACATACAACAACAACTGTACAGTGTGTGTCACATACGGTAGTAGAATGTAATTTATATCGGACATGGGGGGGGGGGGGGGACAAAAAATTGCTGTGTCAACCGCCCACTGCTGTTCTGTGCCAACCTTTAGAGCATCTCCAATATGTGGAACATTCCAAAAACCGATTGTTCAGCCAATGAGAGCCATTCTCTCGCCTCTGTAACGGTTGAGTTGCAGCTTGGCAGTGTTCAGGGGTCCATGTGAGGGCCATTTGTTATTTCAGAACGCAGATGCGATCAACTCAAGAATTCCGACGGTAGACAAAGTCTTGAACTGATTAGGCGATAACACCAGCGAGGCTCCACTTTCTAGTGAAAGCAAAAGAATGTATCACTATACACACAAGTAAATGCACCAGCTTCATAGATAGTCTATCAATAGCACCCCCTAATTAAGGTGACTTCCTCTTTCCATGGCAAAAGCAGAACTCTGCCAAATGAAGCGGCAATGTTTTGTTTTTTTTGGCTCATTTACGCCTCCGACATCCTCGGCAGCACACACTATGCTGGTGATTCTTCTGACACGTCGCGCCTCAGGCCTACATGAAACAGCCCTGTTTGTGTCATTTGGGGAGATGATCTAACCTAATCAGGCTTTTGGTATCATATGATGAATAAAAGCCTGTTTTCAGTGGATTGTGTCATTTCTCTCTCATCCTGAGCAAGTGTAAAACGTATTATACTGCAGTAATTATTGACTGCATCTATCTACTGTAGATGGATGGGTGCAGGAGATTGTCATATTACAGCAATTGTGCGTATCATTTTTTACTTGCTGTAAATGTAGTAAAGGCATTTTTGTGTCTTGCCTGGGTTTATATCGCCCATTCAAATAATTGTCCATATTATTTTATGATCTGCTTCTGTTTCATCATTGTATACACAGAGACAAACAAAATTACTGTTTTTCATTTTACCATCATTACAAATAAGGCGTTTTTAGCTAACATGCCCGGTAAAATAACAACACTCGTGTATTAATCTGTAAAAAGCAACTTCTGCTGTCTGAGAAGTACTCCATAGAGAAGCAGTGTGTGTGAGGAATCGTAGATGAAGCTGAAGTCTGTGTTTCTCCCTCCCAGAGATCCGTAATGGAAACCTGAAGAGCATCCTGGGCCTGTTCTTCATCCTGTCGCGCTACAAGCAGCAGCAGCAGCAGCAGCAGCAGTATTACCAGTCTCTGGTGGAGCTCAGCCAGCAGGCCAGCGCTGCCAAGGCCCAGGAGATGCAGTCCAGGTTAGGGCTGTGTGTGTGTGTGTGTGTGACCCCCTGGCCACGGAGGCTGGAGAATGGGCTGGTGTTCATTACAACCAAGCACCTCTGAACCATCTAAATGAATGAGGAAAACACGTCACACGATATGCTTGTCATTCAGAAGCTAAACATTAAACAAGTAGGGATAAAAAAATTTTTTAAAAACTACCCGCTTTCCTTTGCACTCGGTGGCACGTGATTGGACACTATCTTGGCAGGGATCCGCCTTCTTTTCGCGTTGGCAGGAATCCACAGCAGATGTGTAGAACGGTGTAGGTTGGGCTACGTTTGATTAGCAGCGCAGGCAGAAGAGGCTTAGCCCCAGAGGATGTAAATAGACCTTAGGGGAGACTGGAAAGGCGGCACTGAAATGCCACGCATGCACGAAATGCCCCCCCCCCCCCCCGACTTATCGAGTTACTGCACTGTACTGCTCTGTGTGTGTGTGTTGGGAGAGGAGACTTTGTTAAAGGGAAGGTAAATAGAATCACTAGTACTGTAGTAGTACCACACATACACACACACACACACACAGAAACAACAGGTGCAGGGAAGCCCCACCCCGAATCTCACCGGCTCACTATTCACACAAAACAGGAGAAACACTCCTGTTTGTGAACGCCATATTTATTAACGCCACATAGTGTGAACGCCATATTTATTAACTGACCTCACGGTTAGGTAGAATAATGAACAGCAAATGGCTGTTTTTTACCCCAGGAAAACGCTGATCTAGGAATTATTTTTCAAATGTACAACTTTTAAATTAAAACCTGACGTCTATTCAGCAGTGCAGACATTAAAGGAGTTCTAGTTTGTCTTTTCAAAACCCCTCCACATATTGTTGAAATCCCATTTAAAATCCCATAAAGCTTGACCTGAGCCTCTTCCAGAAGAAGGGCCATAGTGATGAACAGGGCTTTAATAGGCACCGATATCTGGTGTGTACACACATATGGGCACACAAATACAAACATAGCCTCCACACAAACGGCCCACTGGACATTCTACAGCCCTGACATGAGGTGCTTCTTATAGACAGCACCTGCTGACTTTGCTGGGGTCTCTGGGGAAGGGGAAGAGATATATATGCGTGTGTGTGTGTGTGTGTGTGAGGGAGGACTCGCCATTGGAACAGTGCGCGACAACCCCGAGCCACGGGGCATTTGCTTGTACTGTAGCCTAGCAGGGCAGTACCGCACCATGTCCCGCCGCGAGCAAGGCGGCACCTTCGCCTCGCTGTCGTCGCGCCTCCCGCGATGCCGCCTGCCCTACGCCAGAGCCCAGAAGCTGGCCGCGCCCGAGTCCTCTCACAGGTACAGGCAGCAGTTTCGTGTGGTTTTGTTTTCGTACATCGCTGGAAGCTACAGGACGATAACGATGGATTAGCATTTAACATTTTTTGGAAAGTTTCCTTTCCGGTTATGTGTTTTAGGCTTGTGAAGCCTTTTAAAATGTGTCAGGACTCCTTTAGTTGGTCTGGTCTGCAATAGGTGATTTGACGGGCAAATAGCACTGCTCCGAAAGTCTATAGAGAATATAGTTCCAGCACCATAAAAAATGTCCCCGGCAATTCTACAGTATATGGGGGAGACCCTATCTCGTGTGAATGAATCTCATACCCGACGTTAATGGATGTGTCAAAAGGCTTGGCGAGGACGTGCAATGCTAGAGCGGATTAGCCTTCTATAAGGCCACAATACATTTGAAGTTCTAGTGCCTGCTGCCATCTCACTAGCTGGTGCTCCTGCTCCTTTTTGCCTCCAAGAACAAGTCAAATGTCAGCATAGTGTGATCCTGGCAAACACACATGACGGTCTTAGCCTTCAAAGAAAAACAGTTGAGAGCTGGATAACTTTAAACCCCACCGCCTTCGTGACTCGATTTTATAACCAGCAGAGCCAGTTGGCTTTGAGGGAGGACAATGTGCAACACAGTCCCATTAATACTGGGGACTTCCAGGGTAACTATCCAGTCCTACACCAGCTGTGTAGCTGGTGAGAGCTTCAGTATTCATGTGTAAAGTTGTTTCCCAGTGGGCCCTTTCTAAACCACAAGCAACAACCCAAGATTTATTTTGTATACAGTGTAAATTCGGGGAAAGATGAATGCCATCTCATAGATTCTACTCCAACTGAAGCAGCTTAAGAGAATAAGGGTTTCTGTTGGTCTAACTTGTATGCGGTCTTAGCATTGTCTCTCTGTGTGTTGTAGGCCTATTGTTTGTCGGTGAGGATGGTGAATGAAGGGCGGACAGCATGACAAACATAATCGGCTTCTTGTGATCATTACCTAGCGTGGCATGTGGCATTTTCTGCGCTCTCCACAGCACTCGTGTATTAATCTGTAAAAAGCTACTTTTGTTGTCAGACTCTATAGAGAAGCAGTGTGTGTGAAGGGAGTGTGAGCGCTTTCCCATTTAGCTTAGCAAGTTTAGTTTTTATGTATAAAGCTTATCTTACTGGTGGATGACTCTGTATATACGCAGGCTACTGTAGACTGTTTCTGTTTTCTGCCATTCAGGAATGAATTTCTGTGGTGTAATGAATGGGGAATTCAGTCCCACTTAATGCAATAACGTCACTGAGTGAAAGAATTGTTTGATGGGAGGAACAATGGCAGCAAACACTTAGCTGTATAACACTGTGTGTGTGCGTGTGACTGTGTGTGCGAGTGTGTGTGTGTGTGTGTTGTGTTGGGGGGGGGGGGGGGGGTTACAGTATTAAAACAGCATTATAGCCGCCCGGGGTAACATTAG
>JAODLI010047019.1:0-16993 GCA_027575585.1 Percopsis omiscomaycus
CAAATGTACTAATTGTAAGTCGCTTTGGATAAAAGCGTCTGCTAAATGCTGTAAATGTAAATGTAAATGTAAATTTCCAGAAAATGTATTAACGGGCATGCGCAAGTTTAAAAACCAAAACAAGTGTTTTCCGGACACAAATCGAGGAGTGGACCTTTAGAGCTATGTTATTTTACAGGAACAGGTCAATATATTCATAAATTAATAAATACATGCAGTAAACCAAGCCAAAAAGCCCAATTTGTTACCATGTCTCTCTCTCTCTGTCTGCAGGAAGACTCTCAGCCTCACCACTGTGACCATGGCAGGGTTATAGAGATGTACCAAAAGGAGAAACAACCGCACAAAAATCAATCAGTATCGCAAGCAGACCTGGTGAGAACCAGAAAACACTTTACTAACTATAAGCATAATTCAAAAATGTATGCACATTTTGTTAAATAAACATTAAAAACAAGAATTACCTTTGACAACCACTTCTATATTGTGAATTCGGTGTCTATGTCCACTGGCTTAGGTATTGGTCTTTACTGTCTGACCAAGTTTAGCCTGTTCTGCGTAGTTCTAGAATAAAAAGCGCAGCAGGAAATCCTTCAGTTACATTACCTGAGACTATTCTGGGACATGTCACCCAGCCCGTTATGTCATTTCACTTCATAGGGCGTACGCTGGATGTAACAACAATGTTTGAGTGGATTGTGTGAATTTCAGGTTATCTATGAAGACGACGAGAGATCCTTTCCACAGCAACATGTGCGCACCAGAGGTGAGGCGCTACACATTCAGTTAGCAGACACGTAACATTGTGGCTTTACCTGCATTACACACCCAAGAACACTGTGCATTCTCTCTTTCTATTTGTCTGTCTGTTCGTCCCTGCTTTCTTCCTCTAGAGCAGCGTTTGTTGCCCTATATGATAACCATAGGCGATGGAATCCATAACTTCACTGACGGCTTGGCCATGGGCGCGGCTTTCTCCCTTTCTTGGAAGTCTGGTTTGGCCACGTCTCTGGCCGTACTCTGCCACGAACTGCCACATGAACTGGGTGAGAGACACACGTTATGGAACCCCCCGAAAGAGAGAGAATTTGGATCTTGGACGGGGTCGGGCTAATTCTTTGAATAAAAGTAGAATTGGAAGTCCGTGTGAAGTCCCTGTCTTGGGTGTACGTTTCCATGCCAAACAGAGGTTTAAGATTAAAATGATTGTTGATTACTTCCCTACCACATTTTAACACGTCAACAACTTCAAGCCGTAACTACAGAATGACCTGGCTATCAAACAGTGACAGCGGAAACAAACACAATTCCAACCTAGCAGAGTACGGGAGGGGCCAGTGTCAAAAACAGAGACAACATGTCCGTCTGTGTCGGAACCTTCAGTACGCGACTCAGGCAGTTAGGACACAAACGTTTAAACAAAACATGGAAGAAATAGGTGTTTTAGCAAAAAATTGTGCTTTAGCATCAGGATAATTACAGAACTTTCTATGTGAGGAACATTTCTTGATAGGAAAGCTTATCATACAGATTGTGTACTTAAACAGGTTCTGCGTGTTCTAAAAACGAAGGAGGCTACACCTCATGAAAATGATCTATCCTCCTGAAAGCGGATTTAATATCACAAGAGATTTATTTGGCAACTTGATGTTTTGTACACCTCTACTCTACTGTGTGACAAGAAGTACATTTGGTCCACCTTTGGTCTCATAATTTGTTTCCTAGCTCTAAAGGTGATCATAAACAGCTGTTGTGTGTGGTACATTACAGTGACAACCAAATATATAAAATTAGATGCAATGTTAATGAATTCCTCCCCCGCTCTCTCTCTTCTGTATAGGTGACTTTGCAATATTGCTCCACAGCGGGCTGTCCGTCCGCAGGGCCATGCTGTTGAACATCGGCAGTGCCCTGACCTCTTTCATAGGCCTGTATATCGGACTCTCTGTGGCCACAGACATTGCTACCAGCCAATGGATAGCTGCCATCACTGCAGGACTTTTTCTGTATGTCGCCCTAGCTGATATGGTGAGTGTGTGATGAAAAAGACAAACCATTAAAGTGGCATAGGATAACTATTTCAGAGGAAAGATGTAGACATCTATGGGAAATGGTTCAGTGGTGGGAAATATTAAGATTTCTGTATCAGTTAATACGGTAAGAGACACTGCTCTCTGCCTAAAGGGATTTCTGCCACTACAGTGGAAATAAATGAAAATAAATAACTGTCTGATGAAAATGACCTTCCTTTTAAAAACATAGTGTAGTTGCATCTTGTGACCAGAGTGGCCGCCAATGTGCTGTATCATCCAACGATGTTTTAAGTCAATATAACAAAACAAATCTTTCCAACACCCCCCTTCTCTTGTCTGTTTCTCTCTATAGCTCCCTACCATGATCCATATCAACAATAGAAGACCCTGGCTGGTGTTTCTGTTGCAAAACCTTGGCCTGCTGAGTGGATGGGGTATTTTATTACTGCTCTCCTTATACGAGGAGAGAATAGGCCTGTAGACAGAAAGACCCATAAATAGACAGACAGACAGACAGGCAAGGCAGACAGACTAACACTCGCAACAGTCAGTAGAGAAAGGACTCATGGTCTGTTCAGTGGATTTATGATTCTGAGAGTGGATTTGATTCTGACAGATTCTGACTGACTGACACACACACACACACATTAACATGCACTTTTTGGCTTGAGTGTCTGGGCTATTCTACCGCTGATGTTTGAGGACTGTGAAGCAGTCTAAGGTCAGACACCCTCTATTTCATAACCACACCCATATACAAGTGTGTTTATGTTTATACCTAGTTCATACGCACATATAGGCAAAAATTATTTCCATACACTAAAACTTAAAATGCTAACTATAAAATAGAATTTCCATTTCTTGGGTTAATTATTTAAACACAAAAAAATATAAACACAGCCTTAGACATTCCATCAGCAATTACGGTGATTTCTCCCATCTGGAAATTACTGCTAGAAAATGTCTGGTTTGTATTTTGCATTACCCAGGTTCCTGACATCTGCATTGGTTTTAGATATTTTTTTTTTTTTTTAATATAATTATTAACATGAAGCCTTAAAATAAGTAAAAGTTAAATAGTTTATAAAATGTTTATATACGGTTGAGTGAAACTTTTCATTGTTTACTAGTAATACCCATTTGCGTAAAAGCACCTTAAAACTTGAAATAGTCTCCACTTATTATGTATAACTGGTAAGCATTCAACATAAAGGCTAGGACAGCATTAAAGGGGTAATGTTTGAGATGTAGTATAACAATTGCACAATTTCACTAGTGTCAACATGCATACTACCTGAGAAGAATTACCATTTTTGCCACAAAATACGTTTCCACTTTCAAGTGGAGTTGTACAGTATTGTGTTTGGATTGAAAGCGATTGGATGAAGCACATACATGTACAGGGGGCAGGATAGTCTAGTGGTCTAGGTGTTGGACTCCCAGCCGGAAGGTCTTGGGTTCAAGCCCCAGAGTTGGCTTACCTGTAAGCATCCTTGAGCCTTGAGCAAGATGCCTAACCCCTATCTGCTCCATGTAATAGCATCATATAATTGTAAGTCACTTTGGATAAAAGCATCTGCTAAATGACCTAATTGTGCATGTGAGTTTGATTAAATATGGGATGAGAATAAATGTTGCCTACTACACCTTTAGCTACTATATTCCCTTTCGTTCATGGGGGTCTATGAATTTATTATTATTACCAAAGAAAAGTGATTAGTGTGTTTATGCAGTTTATTAGCACTTTGTAAATGCATTTATACATGATCTACTTACAGGAGCACTTATAATCTTGGGAATTACTGTGACTCTGTGTTAATGTAAATTAATGTGTCTCTGTGCACCTTAGAGGTGTTGGTATACTGCTTTACCCTATGTAAATAAAATCTAAATGCTCACAACACGTGCCAAGTGTTTCCTTATAACACATGAAAGCACAGAACAGCAGATTTTATGATTTACGTATCGATGTTCTGAAGCAAGCAAGAATAAAAAAATAAATAATCTGCTGTGTAAATATTCTTTTGTTAGTGTGCCGAAAGCACAGTGAAAACTATATCTTCAAATCTTATCATGTTGCTCTTATTGTGCTATAGACAACACTTAGACCAGAGTCCACTATGAACGTATTACACAAACGGTGCACACACAACCATACACAGACATGCACAAACAGGAAGGTGTAATCCTAATCCTTGTTACCTCTTACGTCATCACAAACACCAAAAGTTTGTATTCCTCTAGTCTACACATTTCCATAATAACCTCTGTAATGATAACACTCACGCAGCCAGCTGATCCTTTAAGCATAGGCAGTAAATAACCGGTAATGAAGGACTCACTAGCTTTCTAATTCTGCTGACAAAGAAATATCAGGTTTCTACAAAGTCAGCTTTGACACCAGGGAAATAATCGTTTTTGTGGAGTCCTGAAGTTAGAAAAACATAAATGAGCACGATGAACTAAAGTGCTGAAAATCCAGAAACAGTTATGTGCATGGCTTACAGTACGTACAGTAATACTTTCTGCGCCATTGACAAGTGTGTTGAAAGTAATTTGAAGACTGAGAAAGGGAGTGAGTTTTACATGGGACAGACACTAGCGATGAAGAGACTTGTAGGCCAATAATATGCTGACTCCACGGCACTAGATTGCTAGCTAACTAGTTTTACAACTTCGTGAAGAGTGTGTGGTTAGAGGTGTTTGCCAGGTGGTCATGTGGCGCAGTGACAAATAGACAGAAGGAAAACCCGGGAAATAAAGCAGAAGGCTGAATAAGAACATAGAAGTACCCGTAAATCATAACAGCTGACTTAGCATCCGAATGTGAATGCTGACTTCAGCTAGCTAGTCATCCTGGGTAAAAGATTATGCACACTGGGACATTCACACGCACACACACACCTGGAGCCGATTTAGAGTACATAAGGCAGAACATCTGACCGTTAAATATACCCTCCTTAATTGTGTTACAGAACTGTCCACAAAAGTGTGGGGAGAAGGGGAGGGGTAGAGAAGGGTACAAGCCTATAGTGCTGTGGGAGGAGTAGAGAGGAGTGCCAGCTACTCAGCACTCAGGTGTAGTAGGGGCATGCACCACCATGAAGTGTCAACTCAAAACATTTTTTGTAACACCAAAAGGGCGAGAAGTGTTCTTAATGACGTCATGCCAACTGTGTCAGCAGTTATCATTGGATGTGACGTTAGAGTTAACATAGAATTAGGATAATTGCTGCATGAATGACAGGCTAGCAGTAAACCATAGGGTGACCAGGTAAATTACCTATCTGGGCAGATATGAACAAGACATGCTTGTCTCACCATCAATAGGGGGTAAGTTCTGGCAGACAACGCATTAGGCGGTCTATTTAATCTGTCAGTGTACCTTGAGTCTGTTTCAACATAGCCCTGCTTGATGATGTTGGGCTTGGCTCATTAGTTAGTTATTTTATTTACGCATGGAGTATGTTAACTTCTATAAGCAGCAGCTACTGCTGCACTATTGCCGCTGTGACAGTACGGGGGCATGTCATGGGCCTACTGGACCTGGTCCAGGCCTACACAGCTGTTCCGTCACTCTTAAGCCATGCGGTCAGCAGCCATAGGCAAACATACAGTAGGTCATTTTAATAAGCCTTACAGCCAGTGGCCATAGGGACACATTGGTCAGATTCAGATTAGGTCATTAAGTAATATAAGCAATTTGTTCCGCATATTTCTACCCCGCTTCCCAGAATGTCATTGATTTACTATTGTCCAATTATTAGTTTTTCCTTACAGGATGTAAAACTCGAATAAACATTAAGGTCATCCTGCTTCAGAGGTTAGTGTTTGTCAAGGGTTTCTCTCTTTCCCTTATTGATCTTAAATGAATCACCATCACCACTAAAGCTCACAAGACAGGTTAGATAACAGACTGGCAGCTTGCAAAGCTATTTCTTTTTAACCTGTCCACCTTTTTTGGTGACTCAAAATCATTGTTTATATAACCTGTGTGCCTACCAAAGTCCTAAACATTTCACTTTTAGTAAATACAAGGCTATCTAAGTTCTTTGTCTATAAATATAGACCATTGTTTTGGATGGTTTGTTTGTGTATGCGTTTAAATCAAAATTGCACTATAATATACTGTAGCTTCGCCCACTCAAATGTAAAAGCAAATCCCTGAAAATGCTAAGTTATTTAAATAACAGAAAATGTGGATCGTAACTGAAGTGTCTACTAGCAAATGCTGTTAGTTAAGGGCGTCTAGAACAGGAATGACAACGCAACAGGATATGTTTATATTCCAAAAAGACAGAGAGAATGTTGTGAAACTTTGGTAGTTTAACCCTTTTGAATTGTCAAAGTAAAACTGATAAGGTGAGAGAAGGTGGCCTTTTATATAACTTCTTCATTAGGAGCTGGGTCAAGAAAGGTTTATCTTTAGGCCACGATGAAAACCTGTCATTTGCAGTGCAAGTTCTCAAAGGGAGTGCTTTATCAACTGTTGTATTTATCAATCCATCTTATTTAAATGTGATGTTACACTCTTCTCTATTGAAAATATTAAACCATATAATGCCCGGAATGAACACTTTCCTGATCCACTTTGAGACAGCTGAAAAGCAGTGTTTGATAATGCATGGCAATAAACATTAAGTTGAGGGCAATGGTTACATGTAATTATGTTGGAATTCAGGAAACACCATGCTACCTGCCAACAACATTCAACATTTTATGGTAGCCATCTTATTCAAACTTTAAAAACAAACATACCAAAAATAGGTTTTTATTGAATCCAATACAGTACACAAAATAAAACTATACATACAACATAAAAATATACATTCAAACATTGTAAATGTTCGAGAAAACATTGTTTAATAATTGTGTAAATTCCTTCATTATCACGAGAAAGTCCAAGTCCAAGAAATAAAATGCATACTGTGTCCTCACACATATAAATGAGGTGAATGAGTAGTGTTTGTGTGCATAGAGTTGTTTAAATGCCCACCCGTGTGTGCGTATGTGTACATCAGATCGGTCACTTGAAGCAAATGATCTCCTGTGTAGCCAATCGGATGAGCTGGTTGAAGTCAAACTGAATGTATTTCCTCCAATAGCGCCTGTCCCTGCCGTAAATTTGGGCCGGGTAACATGGACTGCCTATGAGACAGAAACCAAACTTTCTAAGTGCACACTCCTCGATTATACCAGCGTAATGAAAACATTGCTTTTGGTTTGAAACTCACGAGTGCATGCCCCTCCTGCACCTGAGTGCCGAGTACTATGAAGCTTTCATAGGCGTACACAGTTCTCTACCCCTCCCCCTACAACCAGCCATACTTTTGTGGACAGTTTGTAATCTGACACAATTGAGCAATTCAAGTTAAATAAAATACAAAACAATACATTGAGAGGAGAGAAGAGATAAAAGAAAAGAACTGACAAGAGACAACACTTTGTACTATTGCACCCCCTAGAGGCTATTTTTCTTTTCTTTTTTAAATATTGTACACTGCTACACAGGAATTTGACAAATAGGTCATTTTTGTATGTTTGCATGCAGTGGCGCTCATAATCAAGTAATCATCTGTGTGTATGTGCAAGTGTTCTTTCTCACCTATTCCATGAAAGATTCTAGCAACAGCTCTTCCAGAGAATTTTTCGTCACTTCGGTTGGCTAGAAAACTCCTTACGTCTGCTCTGACCTGATCCTCCCAGTCTAACAGCTACACACAAAAAGCCACAGACAGAAAATGAACACTATTACCAAAACCTCTTTGTTAAATAATTAGTTTATATTCTGGAAATTACACCTTGACTGAACATTTGTGGCAAACAAACCCGTGTATGTGTTTACCTTATATTTATTGAGCTCCTCATCCACTTCCAGCATTTTCATATGGTCTGGGTCTCTCCTCTTGTCAAAGTAATCAGCCAGATGGTTCTTCAGCTGGAGACTGCGACTGTTGTCCAGATCATCCAGACAGGATGAAACGCTGAGGTACGCAACACTGGAACAGTAAAATATGGAATAAGGAAACAAATTCTCTCTCTCGCTCTCTACCTACCTACAAGCAAATGGCTTTTTGTACCTCTTGAAGGCCTTAAAGCAGCTCATCAGCTGGTAGAGCTGAGTTTTCTCTTGGTCCTGTACGCGTTTGTGGAGGAACTGACACACTCTGTCCATCTCGTTGTCATTTAGGTCGCCATAGGAACGGAAGTAGAAGGAGGGAGCGGAAAACTCTACAAGCACACCGCTCCGCCCGCCGGCTGAAATTAAGCACATGACGGCACATCATTTGTAATGAGTTTTCTTTTTCCTATCGACGTTGAGTGAATTACACACATTTGCTGCCCAAAATGAAACACAACATTTTAGTGGGTTGAAAATGACGAGTAATTAAAGAGCACAAACACCTCTCTCAGTGCTCCACTGCAGCTGTCGGAGGCCTCTCTTCACCAGTGGAAGCTGCCAGCCCATAGTATCGGCTAGCTCGACAACGTCAAACTCCACCCAATCGCACGTCTCCACGCGCTCGCCCGCCATCCGCTTCCTAGCTAGCACTACTGCAATTGGAGGGCAGCTGTTGGGGGAGAAAAATATTAGATACAAAATACCCATGTAACAACATCATTTGACAACATGTTTGACATGTTCCCCTGCATGAACCGTTACTACTGTACATTTTGGTCATCATCTGGAGCTGTCTTGGTCCACCATAGCAGTTGATCTTGCACAGAGACATTGTGGAGTGTAGGAGCTCCACAAAGCGCTGGGGATGGAGCTCCAGATAACACAGCAAGGTCTCCACGCCTGACACACACACACACAAAACAGCTGGTCAACAGAAGTCCGTATTGCAACATAATTTCCCTCCACCTATAATTTAGTATTTACTGTCCTTCCTCCAGCACTTCTGAAGTCTGCTGACTGGAAAGGGACTTTATATTTATTTATTTGATGTCTTTACCTACAGGTTTTGTTTGCCATTTTACCTGTTCTCCATCTATCTTTTAGGTAGACATCTATTTTTATCTATCCTTGATGTGCGTTTGCTGTCTCACCCTCTTCTGTGATGTCCAGGGTGTCTACAGTCTGTTGGATGGGGATGGCTCTCTCGTGGGTGTGACACACCCTTTCCTCCGGCCAATCAGCGCATCCCACCGTCTCCGCTGGGTTCTGATCTCTGGGCCTGTCACCAGTGCCAGTCGCCTCCTCGTCTGGGTGAGTCATTGCACCGCCTCCTGCCTCTTGTTGCTCCTCTTGGCCTCCTTTTTCCTCCTCTGCGACCTCTCGGAGGGGGACCTTGTCGACAGTGTCGAGTGTTGATGGCAGCTAGGAACAAAAAAGCAAGGGCCCCCATTGGCTAAACTATTCCTTGACGTGCAGGTTTACTTAATAATGCAACTATTCTATGACTATAGAAACTATAAGAATCTATAAGCTATTGGCCATGTCCCAATTCTTTGTACTACACTTACAGTAGAAGATAGAATTTAAAGTATGTATCCAATGCTGACTGTCCAACAGTTCTTTGTGCCTTGACGTCGCAGCAGCAAATGCACATACATATTTACTAATTTCTCACTCATTAAAACTCATTTCACTCATTAAAATTACTCATTTTACACATTTAGAAACAAAATTAATAATACAGTAAGCTTCCTTCTTGTCCGCAGAAACGACAGAAGAAAAATAGCATGCAACAAGAAGAGGGTTGAGCACCATTGGTACAAATCTCATGATTTACATGATGGCTTTGATGCTACATTTTTGCATTGTTGTAGGAAGCTTACTGTACATTCAGACATTTTGGGCAGGGAATCTGTATATGTTGTGTATACATACCGTACATAATACGTAAGCAGAATTAGTGTTTAGAATCCAATCTCCACCTATCCCTCGGCATAATGTTTAGGTGCAAATCTGAGCACATGCACACTACCAATATATGTGCATGTAGTGCTCTGACAAATAAGTATACACTATTTATTTATTTACAACTTTAAGGGGCATTGTTAATTGGCCAGGCTCCTTTCTATGTTCAAACAAATATCACTTTTAATTGAATTATCCCAGCAAGAGACCAAACTGGATATGTGGACTGTACCATGTGCTGCTGAGCGGGGGTGGTCAAGTCGTTTTCACAGACATCCATCATGTCCATCAACTCAGAGTCATCCACGTCATCGGCACGCTGTAACACACACACACACACACACACACAGAATGAGCATTTAAACCACAGCGTCACTTGGTATCTTTTTCACGGTTCTCTAACTATTTGCTATGCCCCCTCCCACTCCCAACAATTGCTTTACACCCCGCTGCCTAGCAAACTAAAAACACAGGTCTTGAGATCATCTTTAGATCTCCACTTGGAGAACTACTGTTCTATGCAACTATGATGTCGCTTAGCAACAGAGACCACACCCAGACGTTGAGAGAGGGAGTTACCTTGGCTAGGTCTAGCTCTTTCTGGTGTATCTGTTTGCATTTACAGGGAGGGAAGACTTTCTGCACCAGTCTTTTTACTGTGTAGTAGTCCACTGTGTCTGCGTAGATGTGACGCCGCAACTCATGGAGGTCCCCGCCCTGCAGGAGAACACACACATAATACAGAATAACAGGCCTAGGTTGCCACAAACAGACCAACCTTAATTTGACAAGCAACACATTTTATTTAAGTCAAAGGCCAAAACACAATATGTTACAAGTTTGATATCGTTTGATGTGAGCAGAATATGTGCGTAGTAACATCATTAAATAATATTATGCAGTCAAAAAATGATGTTGCCTTAGGTGTGTGCTTTCACAAATTATTATTACATTATTCAATAGTTACACATTATGAAATCAGACTCCCCGAATGACAATCACTACTTGAAAACAAAATCCATCCTGCGGTGCTTGCTACTGTAGCTAGTTTTACTTCAGTTAGCTAACTGGCCCTCCGATCACGCCACACGAACAATGCCGAAAAATGTAGGTGGCTAGGCCAGCTAGGATGCTCAGGCTTGTTAAAGAATACTCTCACCATGGCCTCCAGGTAGATTTTTCACCCGGAGACAGCACAGGTGGAAAATCTGATTGGATAAAATCTCTCATTTATATGAGCTGCACTGGAAACAGCATAACTGAGGGAGAGCGTAGCAATGAAATGGCGTTAAGCTGATGGGAACCAACTTTGTAAAATATATATAGCATTAATGACAATATCATTAAAAGATAGAAGAAGAAAGATTATAAAGATATAATTTTCGGACAATCTCTAGACCAGCAAAGATGTTCTTGCTGGCCCTCTGGTTAACACTCACCTCAGGGTCCAGAAAGAGATGGCAGTGGGCTGGTTCTCCGTCTCTCCCGGCCCTCCCGATCTCCTGAACGTAGCTTTCAAAGCTCTGGGACAACCACGGACATTATGATGCAACATTTTTACATGTTTACATGTACAGTCACAATGACTATCAAAAAAGCTCAAGAAAGTCAAGGTCAACACAGCCTTATTATAAACAAACCTTGGGCATGTTGTAGTGAATGATACCACGAACGTCCGACTTATCCAGGCCCATGCCGAAGGCCACGGTTGCCACGACAACTCTCAGCTCCCCGCACATAAAGTTGTTCTGAACGCGACGGCGCTCGGATGCGGACAGGCCCGCGTGGTACGACTCCGCCTGCCATTTTAGCGGTTTACGGATCTTCTTCCTGGCTGAAATTCAGACAGGGAAAAGAGACGGATAAGAAATGTTTTAGCAGCTATTCCCTAACCCTAAGGGAACACGTCATCATCACATTATAACACCAAGTCAATTAAACTTCAGGGGTATCAATCTGTCCACTTAGGAAGCATAAGCCATTGTGAATCAATGTCACCGGTTTTGGTGCAAATAAAAGTGACAAAAAAAGTGCCTCTCCAGTGCACCTGTCACTTTAATTTGCACCCAAACAGGTGACATTGATTCACAATCACTTGTGCTTCCTAACTGGACGGATTGATATCTCTGAAGTTTAATTGACTTGGTGTTATACTGTGATGATTACGTATTTTTTTTTGTAAAAAAAAATTTGAGCAGTGTATTTTCTTACGATATCATTTGCCTCATTGTGATTGTATTACCGGTGGTTTGTTTCAATCCAAATAATAATACCAATATTACAATATAGTTATAAAATCATATTTTCCTCTGACCCAAATCTTTCTTCTTCTGGCCTATAGGGTTGCTTTGAGCCTGGCTGCCAGCGTTGCTGTGCTTGCTTTCTCGCACTACCACCCCCTGTAGGCAGGTCCTTAGCAGCGCGGCCACCCGCACAGTCTCCTCTCTCCTGGTGCAGTAGACGATGATGGAGTCAAGGCACCCAAAACGATCCCCTTTCAGTAGAGACACTAAGCCCTGAGAGGTGGGTGGAGGACAGAGGGACACTGAAACTATGACAGGAATAAAACATCAGGTAAAACAGCATAAACTATTGCGATGAAATAGAATAAACACGTGTGATATGCTTACAAATATATTGTGTTTTACTCTTCTTATTTATTTATTTAGTCATTCCTTCATTTATTGGTAGTATTAATATTTATTCATAGTTAATCATTCCTTTATTTGGACATTCTTTTCCATACACTGCAAAGAGCTTAGGTTGTTATCGTTTGTCCTTTTGTAACCACCGACTAGTGGATTAACCGTTGCCACCGCCGACTGGCTGGTTGACGTTATAACAGAAAACAGACTTTATCACCCCCCCAGCAGCCTCCCAGGGGCCCCACCTGATCCTTGTCTCTGTCCGTGGACACAGACAGCTGCAGGTTGGGGGGCACGGCGGCGGACCGCACCGCGATGCCGTCCTGGTCGCTGATGTCCAGGTGGCGGGCGATGTCCAGGGCGGTGGAGAGCGTGGCCGTGGCTGTGAGGCCCAGCAGGCAGCGCACCCCCAGCCGCTCCCTGAGCACCTGCGGACGGACGGGTGTGTGCGTGTCACTCAGCGCTGTGGGGAGACTGCTGGCTTATATAGCAGCCTAAGGCTGCCAAGGCTAACTAGGAAAAATGCCAGGCTTCGCTAGCCACAACACTGATTTCAATGTAAAACTAACAGACTCTACAAATTGAAAAAGAATGAAAAGAAACACTTCATTTTGAAGCTTAATATCCTAAATAAAAGAACCCTGCTGGAGTAGATGAACAAGCGCTACACACAAGCACACCTTACAGAGCCTGAGGTAACAGGGTCGGAAATTGTGTGACCATTCGGAGACACAGTGAGCTTCGTCAATACAGGCGAAGGCCACCGGGGGGAGCTGGTCAGCAGACGGTAGACAGCCTGAAGCAGAACCGCCTCCACCCACCAGGGCCTCCGGAGAGAGGAGGAGAACACACACCTCGCCTGCCTTCACCTGGACGGACAACCAGGTGGGGGGAGGGCAGAGAGACAGATGGGGAGAGTGAGAAAACAACTACAACAACATACTACTAAACTATGTACGTTTTTGTGTCACAATACTCAAAGTATTCATAAAAGGAATAGCGGGAGGTTCTGATTCTCTGATATATTCTCTATTTATATTTGTTGTCATCACATGACAGCCTTCCATCGAATAATGACTATTTTACATTTATTTACTACTACCTATATATATTAGAGAATAGTGAATTTGACAAGCTGTTAGTTCACCTTTTCAATAGCAGCTTGTCTCTGCTTCATGGTCATGTTGGAATGGATGCAGGCTGCCTTCAGCTTCCCTGGCAGACCGGACAGCTACACACACACACACACACACACACACACACACACACACACACTTTGATGACTAACAACCAAGATGTGGAACACGTGAGGACAAAATCCCTACATTATAAATCGTATTTTCTCATTTAAAAGTAATCCCCGTATCTTTCGAAGGCAGCTACAGGGAGAGTGTGTGTCCACAGTGCGTGCGTGCGTGTGTGTACCTGGTCGTCCATCAGCGACACTAGAGGAGAGATGACCAAAGTAATGGATTTTGACCGCTGAGCGTACAGATAGGCTGGGAGCTGGTAGCACAGAGATTTACCCATGCCTGTTGACAACACGACGAGGGTGGAGAGACCTAGCGCGCCAGAGAGAGAGAGAGACGAGGCTTTACGAGGCAAGTAAAGGATGAATGAGGTAATGAACCTCTGATCTTTATAATGTTCCCTGCCATGACAGACAAGGAACTAGCTGTGCATGCGTGTTTACCTGACAGTATTCTCATGATGGCATCCTCCTGCCCTGCTCTGAATGACTGGTAGCCAAAGTCTTTCAGAGCGGCATGCACCTCGGCAGGCGTGGCTGCACAGGAATGGACAAACCTGTTATCGTTATCAAAGTATCCTAAACCATCAAAGCACAAACGCATTATGATTTGTGTTATGTTTTACCCTGGACCTTTCCGTTTTCTCCCACACCGTACAGCGGTTCCATAGGCGGGGGCGGGGCGGGGCGTTCATAGTCTGGCCGCATCACGTTCAGCAACACGTCATCGCTCTGTTTACCGGTCCCTTCCTCCTCGTGCCC
This sequence comes from Percopsis omiscomaycus, assembly GCA_027575585.1. Classification (NCBI taxonomy): domain Eukaryota; kingdom Metazoa; phylum Chordata; class Actinopteri; order Percopsiformes; family Percopsidae; genus Percopsis; species Percopsis omiscomaycus. The sequence continues at coordinate 14,557 of JAODLI010047019.1, forward strand.
GCGCGGTTTCCCCTCGCCACTGGAGGGCGCAACTGAGGCACACGAGCACATGCATGAGTCCCGCGTACCGTACACGCCAACTTAAGGAGGCATGAACTGGGCTTGGAGCTGAAACGACATACCCAGGGGTTCGGACCGCAAGGTTCCGGTTGCCCTGGCGACCTCCTCCAGAGTGGGCAGCTCAAAGGGTTCTTCGACGGCAGGCGGCTCGCCTTCAGACACTGGAGGGGGTGGGGCTGAAGAAAGAATCCATGGAGTGTGAAGAAGTAAGTGTAGACACACGAAGGGTATGAACCTCTAAATAATGACGTCCCCCTGTGCGATGGCAGGAGTGTTGAGGCGTTGTGAGGAGTTCCTCATCTCACCTCGGCCCTGGCAGTCGATGGCCCAGTGTCCCGATCCTCCACACTTGTAGCAGGTGTCGCCTTGTCGGTTGAAGCCGCCCCTGAAGCCCCCCCGTCTCCCCCTGCCAAAGTGACCCCCGCCCCCGCCGAAACGCTCCCCTTTCAGCTGGAACTTCTGCATGTACATCTAAAAAACACACACACATGCGCACGCACGCACGCATGCATACATACATATACAGTAGAAGATGATTTTACAGCGTACCAATGCCCCCAAATACTGCTTTTAGGTTTATGCTGTTACCCCTTTATGGGTCATTTAGACAGGAATGCAAATGCAGTAGGAATGCACATACAGGTACACGTGAAAACATGCACAAAGTATTCACCTGTTTGCGGAGACCAGCTCCCCTCAGAGCGTATCCCTTGACGTGGGATTTTTTCTTCAGGTTAATCTTCACAAAATTTCCATCACAGTTTTTGGTGCCTCTGTTCAAATGAACATATATCTGTGTTTTCCCTTGGATTTACAGCTATTATTGTGAAGGCGAAGCATTACCATTTGATATAGTCACTAAAATCCTACAAGTTAAGCTCATGGTAAAACGTATGGCCCCTATAGTTTTATGTACAAATGAGAAACAGGATGTAAGCTGCTGTATCAGACATTACAATTTGTTTTGTATGGAAATAACTAAATAAATATTATCGAGGTTTTACCTGGTTCCGACAGACTGTGTGTGGTATTTTCTGTGAGCACCAAGGTTTTCCTCCACTTCTCCTAAGAGGTTCTCCTGGACAACCTTAACATGTCACATCAAGAAATAAGAATCCTAATAATGGTATTAATATTTGCCAACATTTGACATTCTATATGACAAGTATATACATAGGAAGTATATTTAAAAGTTCATAAGGAAATTTCTTTCCACCACAGAATGACAGCATCTTTACCATAACTGGCACTTTCATTGCATTTCCCGTGTAACATTTCTCTAACATTTGTGCAGACATACAGAACACAAATGCAGACAAACAGAATGTGCCAAGCAACTAGATGTATCAACAGCAGGATCCTACAGATAAGTCCCTTACAATTAGGTAATTTAGCAGACGCTTTTATCCAAAGGTAGGGGTTAGGCATCTTGCTCAAGGCTCAAGGATGCTTACAGGTAAGCTGACTCTGGGGCTCGAACCCACGACCTTCTGGGCTGAATGCTCAAACACATACACGCGCATACACACACAAAGAGTGAACCTAGGCTAAGGACTGAGGCAGGGCTGGTGCCAGGGACTGAATCTGGGCTAAGGAAAAAGACAAAAATCCTGCACTCTATCAACAGGTTCCTGATTATACAGTCCTGTCATAGATCCTACTAGGAACAAAACATTATTCACTTAATAAAGGTGTTTTGGAGCATCTCGTCCACATTTGACCCACAGCCTGGACAAAAAAGTGGTTCAGAGCTATTTATAAAAAATAAAATATAAAGTGTGACATTCTCCAACCTCTGGGGGAGGCAACATGATATCCCCAGCTGTCCTTTGCATAACTCTGCCCCCCAGAGGCCATATTATACACACTGCTACTTTAACAAGGGAAAAAGGCTGTACCTTATTTTGTACTTTGGGGACTTGTTCCTCTTCTTCTTCTTCTTCTTCATCAGCCTTCTTGGCTCTCTTCTTCTTCCCTCCTGCTTTTACTGGCTTAGAGTCGGCGTCAACATCTGCCTCCTTCTTTTTACTCTTCCTCTGCCTCTTCTTGACCCCAACCTCCTCTTCTGCCTCTCCATCTCTCTGTCTCTTCTTCCCCCTCTTCTTTGGCCTTGGCGCATCTGGGCCTTCGTCGCCATGGTCCGGTGCCGCAGGAGTCGTCTCTCCTGCCAGCTCTTTTCTTTTCTCCTCCGCTCCTCCTCTGCTTTTTCGCCTGCGCCGTGGAGCGGGTGTAGGCGCTTCTGCTTCACCAGAACCCCCCCTCGGCGTCTCCTTTGCTTCTGGGCTTATTGGCTCTTGTGTTTTCACCGTTCCCGTTTCTGTTTCCCTTCCTCCTCCTCCTCCTCCTCCTCCTCCTCCTCCTCCTCCTCCTCCTCCTC
>JAODLI010047039.1:0-16989 GCA_027575585.1 Percopsis omiscomaycus
ATCTCCAACCTGGCCTGGGAACGCCTCGGGATCCCCCAGTCGGAGCTGGTTAATGTGGCTCGGGAAAGGGAAGTTTGTGGTCCCCTGCTGGAACTTCTGCCCCCGCGACCCGATTTCGGAAAAGCGGATGACGATGAGTGAGTGAGTGAGTGAGTGAGCTACCAATTATGAATGAATGAATAAAAAAATAAAAAAATTGACCAGCCTACAGTAGCATGAAGTTGCATGCATAGCCAATGAAAACGCCTTTTCGCATTTCATGAAAAGTTATTAGTAGCTTACACTACTTGGAAATGGCAAGCAAACTGCTTTTCGGTTTAATTATCCAATGCAAATGCAATTGTTTATATAATATGTGGGTCATTCTATAGAAACGTCCAATTTCTGTCCCGAGACAAAAATATTACACTTAAAAAAACCTTTCTTTATATTAATATATAAATGTGGCACTATTTGTTAATTAATCAATGATATAGCATTCCAAGTGCCACAGAAGTGCTCGCTCCCACTGTCATGTGTAGAGCGTGCATGTTATCGCTTTTTTTACCATTCAAACTGCAATAATGTATGCATAACTATCAAATATATAATATATATGACATAAAAAACTAAATACCAAATAAATATTATAAAATATATAATAAAAGTAGTCACTTTATGACCTACTTTATTCTTAGGGAAAATAGAATGCAAATGGATTAAATTACATAATTTAGTGAGTATACCATGATTGACAACATGTGGCATTTTGTAAAATGCATTTTTCATGAAAATTGTCACTTGAGTTACGTCACTGGTGTTACCTTCCTTATGGGTAACACCATAGACTGTATAGGGTAACACCAGCCTTTATTATTGCTAGGAGTAAGGTAACACCAGTGACAAATAGAGGGCAGGCCTACATGCGATCTTCAAATAAATTCACAAAAAAGGTAAAAATGTATGTGTATTCATACAGCCAATGAGGTGAGTAATAATGTGGTATAAGTTTAAATATTAGAAAAATAAATGCAAGTGGATGTTTCTGTATAATGGCCATGTATCCATGCTTATAGGCTAGCAATTTCACATGTCATTCATATGGATCTCAATCTAGATCTTTGATTGAATAAGAAAGATGTGGATTAATCTTATAAAAGGGTATAGTTCCTTAGTTATGGTTGTTTACAAAGCCTAGCTACTGCATGTCTTTCCCTTTAAATAATTACTAACCAGGAAGTCACGCACTGACGTTAGCGTCACCAGTTTGTTTTGGTCAGATGGTCAAACACGGATAGTGTGTTTAGTGTGACTTGGCACGGTCATCATCTAGATTTTGTAAGTTTAATACACTGCCAAACCATTAGTTCAAGGTTGGAAGTTAAACAGAACAGGAATCTATGGCCGACGTTACAGAAGCTGATGTTGACGACCCACCAATCACTTTACCACCGCTTATCACTATTTCTGATCTACCCGGCGCCACATCTGCAGGTAGGCTATTGGCGAATACATAAAAGCACGAATCGATCATCATTAATCTGGCGTTACAGGGACATTAGCATCAACTGTGAATAGTACCTATGTAAAAGCAGCAGCTCAACAGACATTATTTAAAGCATGATGGATTTGAAGGAAATGTAACGCGGTGGTGGTGGTGGGTCTATCTCTTGAAGTTTAATGTTAAATTATTATTACAAATGGCGTACCGTATTTAAAGCTATAGGCACTATGTGATGGTGTTTGTTTAATAGCTGACCTAATAAACTGACGAATCATAGAATTGGTCCAAGGTTATACTGCATTAACAGTTGCTTTTTCTAAACCTGCCATGTCAACACCAGGCCGTAATCTTAAGGAATGGCTACAGGAACAATTCTGCGACAAGCCTTTGGAGCAACAGGATATTCGGCTTCACAACGCCGCTTATGTAGGAGACCTGGACACCTTGAGGAACCTGCTACAGGAAGACAGCTTCAAACAGTGAGGAAGTCATTCTCTCTTACTGCCGGAACACTACCAAATAGCCGTTTTTCTCTACATTTAAATTCAACTCACCCTGTAAGAATGCAAGCCTCTCCCAAACAATATTTTACATTGTAGGGTTTAAACTGGCACACTGTTACAAAGCACATGACAGCTTCACAGGAATACATCTGCCACAGTAATACAATATGTAAATGCATACAACACAGTACTACAAAAGAGCACAATTGAGAGCCACAGTTCCATGTAGATATATGTTGTAAAAATATGTATGTAACTGTACTGTAGCTTTTAATTTGAGTCAGAGATAACGTGACTATGGCAAACTAATAAAAGCACACTCAGATCTGAGCAACTTTAGTAGAGAACATTTTATTCGAGCCACACTTTCTTTACTCTGACTTTAATTGCTTTGTGTTGGCTCATTCTTACAATTACAATTAGGTCATTTAGCAGGGAGTCCAACACCTAGACCACTAGACTATCCTGCCCCCAGTTCTGTCGGTTATACTAACTCAGAACATCAAGAAAACAAAAAAACTAATGTTATTAGGGACGCTTAAAAGCTTGTGATTATTCTTTTCCCAGATTTAAGAATATCTTATCTCTGCGTACAGTATACCTGACAGCTTTTTAGTATACATTTCAGGGTGTTCTTGTGGAGCGGTTTGTGGCTACATTCTTGATGACTTTGGTTAGCAAAGCTTGCCGATTGACAGCTTGAAACGCTCAAACATTTTACATAGAATGGTTCTCTACATCCAACACCACAAACCACTATCCTGGATAACATATACCATATGGTGGACACTTTCATCCTGTACTATGAGTGAATACATCCTGTTTTCATGGTTGGCCCATTGTTTGATTCAAACCTCTAACCGTTGCATTAAGATAGACAGGGAAAGGAACAGTGTATCAGTTCTTTGACCCACAAGGCTTGCACAAAATGGAACCCTTTATATTTGGAAACTAGCAATTGACGCTAGCCATTTAGCTATTCAGGGATTACAATGTGTCATAGGGTAAACGCATAACTGATAAAAGTAATAGTGTGTCAGTTTTCTGATTAGCATGCATTGACAATGAGTCAGTATTGTGAATGCTTGCTAAACAGCTAAATCAAATTTTAATAATGGGACAGCTACAGCTGTGTTTACCTTAATATGACATGTCTTTGAAAGGGGTCCAAGACATCCCAGTATAAAGGAAATCGAACTCGCAACCTTGACAGTGTTTATACCCTGCTTTACCCCTTGAGCTACAAAGGAGAGCAGCGGCCAGCACTTGTTCAACCCAAATCCTGCACTGGCCTCTCAAGATAATTCTTTCCCAGAGGCATTCATCTTAAAGGCTCAGTGGTATTATTCATTTGGTTTCAATCTGGCACCTGTTGAAGTACAACCAATAGTCAAGAACTGGGAATGCACCCTCATTCCTACTGTAGCAGATACCTTGTTCCTCCACCACTGCAGCTTACAGTCATATGGCGTTTTTAAGTATCAGTAGGGGTTACACATGCTCACAGGTAGGCCCGTGGCAGGGGATGAACCCAAGGGGGAAATGACCTCCCTGACTGTTATGGTCTCCCGCTCCCAAGGGGACTGTACTTTATAATAGAACCCTTGCTGTCTGTTCTCCCTTCGCTGCCAGGCGCATCGATGAGAAGTCGGTGTGGTGCTGCGGCTGCCTGCCCTGCACCCCTCTTCGGATCGCGGCCACAGCGGGCCACAGTGCCTGTGTGGCCTACCTGATCGCCCAGGGAGCCCAGGTGGATCTGGTAGACGTCAAAGGCCAAACAGCCCTCTATGTAGCCGTGGTCAACGGTCATCTTGACTGTGTCCGGATCCTTCTAGAAGCCGGGGCTGACCCCAACGGCAGCCGGCACCATCGCAGTACCCCTCTTTACCACACGGCGCGGGTGGGGCGGCTGGATATAATGCAGGAACTGATCAGGTTAATAATTAGGATTTGAAAACAAATAAATAATTATGATTGGGACGATCCTGCCCCCCCTGTAAATTAAACTGTAGTGTTTAATTTAAGTGTTTCCATTCTGGAATCAAAATGGAATCCTAAATGAAACACTACAACAGCTGTAACAGGAATTTACATTAAAGCAAACTATACACTTTATTTTAGATGACTTGATACTTAGATTATAAATAAATATATAGAAATATCTTCTATAAAATTCGAATTTAAAATAATTACTTTGTTATACGGTTGCCATCAATAAGGCTTCGTTGTGGCAAATTTAAGGTGTTTATTAAGTTGGCCTGTGCTGAAGGTTCAACGCTGATGTCGACGTGGACCACCAGCTGGGCCCTCGGCCCCTCCTATCCGCCCGCACCCTGAACACCCTGGTGGTGTGTCCTCTCTACATCAGCGCCGCATACCACCACCTCCACTGCTTCCAGATGCTGCTCCAGGCCGGCGCCCAGCCCGACTACAACTACAGGGGGCCCGTCTGCCAGGAGGCCCTGGCCCGTGGCCTGGCCTCCTGTCTGCTGGACGCGGTGCTGCGGCACGGCTGTGAGGAGGCCTTCGTCAAGCTGCTGCTGGACCACGGGGCCGACCCGGTCCTCGTCCCCTGGGAGGAGGCCCAGCTGGAGGCCACCATCCGGGGGAAGGTGAATCCAGCAGCGCTCCTAGTCTTTCTGGAAGCCAGGCGTAAGTTATTCCTCTTTATAAGAAGGTGAAGATATGGTGGATAACTTATAGGCACATTTCCTGGAGAGTTGGAGATCTAATCTTGAAAATAGAATAGAAAGTGTTTGCGTGTCTGTGTGTGTTGGGTTTTGTTGTTTATGGGGTTCTCCTGTTCTCCTAGGATGTCCTCGTAAAATGATCGACCTGTGTCGGATCGAGATCCGTAGAGCTTTGGGCAAAAGACGTCTGAAACACATAGCTTCACTTCCTCTTCCTGAACCCATCAAGAACTTCCTGCTACACAAGAACTAAACGGCTTTGACCTTCACCTCCTGCACTCCGGAGAGAAAGTGGGATTTTGGGTCTACTTTGAACGGTTCTGGCGAAGGCAGGAGAACAACGGGATGCCCTCTTCCTTGAAAGGGTTTATTTAAGTGCACCTTTCCTGAAAGGGAAAGCTTTAACTTGTCCAACCATGTGCTATGGTAACTGACGCCATAGATCTGTGTTATCTTAATCAATCAATCAGATTTTATTTATATAGCGCCTTTCGTGCAAAATTGCGATACGAGGTGCTTAGCAATACAATGAAAATACAACAATACAGTGAAAATACATATAAATTATACAAATATATCTAATAAATAAAAACAAAAAGGATTTTTAAAAAGGATTAAGGGAAAGCTAAGCTAAAAAGGTGTTATAAGATGGTTACAGATTGTGATTACCTTAGCTCCTGAAGCAGGCTGGTCCAGAGGCGAGGACCATAGACGCTAAATGCCGCCTCCGTAGTTCTCCGTAGTTCTTTGTCCTCACCCAAGGAACTAAAAGTTGGTCCTCGGACCTGAGTGATCTAGAGGGAGCATACGTTAAAAGCATCTGTGACAGGTAGTCAGGCGCTAGTCCATTGTGTGATTTGAACACCAATTAACAGATATATTCTAAAACTGGCAACCAATGAAGGTACTTTAGGACAAGTGAGATGTGTGCTCTCCTTCTGGTCTTAGTCAGTACATGTGCTGCTGCATTTTGAATGATCTGTAGCTTATTTATAGCATTCATAGGTAAACCAAAAAGGAGAGCATTGCAGTAATCTCTGTCTGCTAGTGATAAAAGCATGCATAAGTCTCTCAGTATCTACCTGGGAGAGAAACGGTTGTACTTTAGCAATATTTCTAAAGTGATAAAAGGCAGTTTTAGTGAGATTCAGAATTCAAATCGGGGTAAAAAGATTTTTTGCTGAGGGCTTGCTGTTTTGTGCCATGGATTTTAAGTTAGTGCACAGTATCTCCCTCTGGACCTTTGCTCCGATAAAAAACCTCTGTCTTGGTTCAATTGCAAAAAAGTTATGTGACATCCATAAGTATGATTAATGCATTGAACCATTTTATCAATAGGACTGATGTCATTAGGTGATGAAGAGATGTTCACTTGTGTATCATCGGCATTGCTATGAAAATGAATCCCGTGTTCTCTGATATTTCCCAGTGGTAGCATAGAGACTGAACAACACAGGTCCCAGAATGGAGCCTTGAGGAACCCCACGTTATGCTAGTGTTAGCCGAGGATGACCACGGTTGTGAGTAGGCCCATTAACATGTTGAATAAAATCCATGGAGCTCAACACATTTAGGAACTCAGCGGCTTTAGAGTCGGACGCATTATTCACATGTAGATTAAAATCACCTACAACCATAATGTTGTTGTAATTGGTACTGTCAATAGATTTCAGTGAAGTAATCTAAAAAGATCTATATTGTGGGATCTATATTGTTATAAAAAGCACATGGGTTTGGGATTTTAATCCTCCCAGATCACAGTTTTTATGCTGTTTTAGAGGACGTGCAATACACTGGACGTAGCCAGGGTATTGTATTACTTACTTGAGTGCACCAGGAAAATGTATGCTTAAAAGAGTACAAGCAGCTGATAGTAAGAGTACAAGAGTCAAAGGTCACAATGGATGTTGATATTGGGTTCGCTATTTGACTTCCTAGAGTGTTAGCCAACAAGCTAGTAACATCTAACTTTTGAACATGTACCCACTAAAGCAGTGTCCTGGTTTACAGTGATTGATCAGGAACTATGTGGGCTTATGTATTAAATATTATGGTACGGTATTGTTGACATTTCGATAGCTAATGAACACCTATTGCATTATATGACCTAAGGTTAGGCTTCAGGTTAAAGCAATTTTGTATAGGTTTGAATAAACCACTACTGTGTCATCAAGGAGCAAGGACTGAAGCAAGACCTCGATCAATGAGACATAATAAATATATATATATATATACTTACTTGGCAAAAGACATTATAAAAGTTTAGCACTTAAATAATTGTAAGTCATAAACACTGTAATGTACACTGACAATCTGTTTAAATTAAGAATAAAATATTTATGAAGAATAAACTATGATTGTATGTCCCAGATAGAAGCTTTCTCTGTAACACAAATGTTACCTTTGTTTTTTGTTGAACAATGGTTTTCTTTTTTAATGTTTTGCTCTTTAGTAATTTGTTTGTGTTGAGCAGCCTGCTTTGTAGGTTGATTCCTTGTATGTATGTATGTATGCATGTGTAAAGATTTTAAATGTAACATTATGTTTGCTATTTATTGTCGAAATAGGAGGATTTCTATATTGGCAGAAGGCTGTAAACATTTTGATCTAACTAAAGTATCACTTTTCATGCTTCCTGTGTCTGTTTGAAATCTCCTTGAGTGAACAGGAGAGAATTATTTATCCTCTTTTCTCACAACCTCTTCCAAGATTAGTTTTAGTCCAAACTCTTCCAGCCAATGTCAAGAATGAGACCTTCACAGCTTTAGCTTAGCATTAACTATTGTAAACAAAAACACCTCTGAGTGAACATGAGAACAGTGTGCCACAACACAGCTGGTGTTCCGCACGCTAATCAACTCTATATGTTTCGAATGCTAACTGTTTCATAGTCTTATTATAAAGAGTGTGTTTCCTTAATCAAGAGTCCCTGATACATTAAAGAATGTATACGACCTTGAAATCTGTCGTCTGTCCCTGACCCAGCCCCAGGAGCAGAACAGAGCCTCACTGTTTGTCCAATGGAACACATGCATTCAAAAAAAGGAAGAACTACATGACCTCTCATTGATGCCCATTGTTACGTTATGGATTTTAACTATTACGAGTCCCAATCGTTCAACATTTGTGAAAGAGTGGAATATGTCTATACTAAGAAAAATGAAACATCTACTTTAAACTAGGTAAATATTTTACTTTCAAATCTTTAACCAGCAAACAGTTTTATGTTAAACTTTTTCATGATTTACGCAACTCCTCTGAGCTTTGGAGGGTGATATGGGATATTCTATAAATTTCTCTGATCTCATTTTTATAATGTTACGCCTGATTGACATGAGGTGATAATTGGAGCTTTGGATAGTATAGGGATTTCCTCATGCTGATAGCTTGTCCTCGCCGAACAGTAAGAAAACAAATTTGTTAAATCACGAGGCACGGCTTTGCCTTGACACCAAGTATTACACATCTTTCCTTTCATCTTCCACTTGTTTCCCAGTCATCATCTTTATGTCTCTCTGGGCCTCTTGGGGGGCATTCAAGATTTTGAAATAATCTTTTTCATTTAATCTACTTTAGTGATATCATCTTTAGTTGAATATGCATACATTTGTTCTATGTTGTTAGTATATGTTTTATGCTATTAAAAGATTAGCTAGGGCCATGGGTTAAAAAATGTTGTGAACCACTCTTCAATACTCTCTCTTTGCTTCTAAATTGGAAATGCTCCCATGAGTGCTAATAAAGTTGACTTGAATACATAGATGTCAGAGAGCCACTAAACTGTGTCCGGGGGCGTATCGTTGTTAGGAGCTGATTAATGGGCCCGGATAATGTGACAGTTGAGAAATCCACATCTTGGTTAAACCACCCGTCGGAAACCCAGGGCCTGGGAAAAGATGGACTCTGCCAGTTGAACCAGCGGGGATCCAAAGGGATCAGCACTCCGGAGAGAAAGTGGGATTTTGGGTCTACTCTGAACGGTTCTGGCGAAGGCAGGAGAACAACGGGCTGGGCCAGTTCCTGGAAGAGCCCTGGGACGTGAAAGTATTCTCTACAAACATGTTGCGTTATGTTTTTACAGGAATAGCAAAGACTGTGTGTGTGTGAGAGAGAGAGAATAGGTGTGTTGTGTTATTTACTATGTCACTATGAGGTCTCTAGGTGGCACTGTCCTCCTTTCAAGCTCTCTCTCTCTCCCCCCTTCTCTTTCGTTCACTACGATTTGCCACCCCACCCTCCCAGTGTTTTGCTGAAATCTCAGCTGGAGACCTCAGCATCTGTCTTCAACAGACTCATCCCTTCAGATCTCATTAAGGCAAGTCTTTCATTAACAGAACACACACACACACACACACACACACACACACACACACACAGACACACACACAGATTGAGCTCCTCAGCCCCTGTGTAGAGTGAGGCAGAGATTGGACAGTTGGGGAACCGCTATCTTCCTGTGGGGAGTTTCCATTGCGCTGGTTTCTCTTTCAAGTCTAGTTTTATATTGGCTGTTTTACATAGGGTTGAGCTGCCATGTCAACACAAACACACACACAAATGCATAATATACCATATCTATTGAAAGATTCTTAAGAGCTTAAATTAAGACGAGATGATTTCTTTGAAGTGATGCTTTACCCTTTGTGATATACATATGCTTTGAATGATCAATTTTGCATACTGTTCAATAATGTTGAATAATAAACAGTACAAATAGCTACACATTTTAGCTAGTACAGCATGTAGATCAACCTCAGGTAACAGTTTCACTACACCATTAAGATTTCTAAAAAGTGAAATCTTGAAATCATCATTTCATTTATGCTGTTTCTTTTTAGCCATGTGTTTGTACCAGAAATCAAGCAGCAGAAGTGGCCTAATGATTATTTCCTCAGAGATTATTATTGTTAGCGTGGAAAAGCTGAATGGCGTTGTTCTTTCCGGAATGTATTTCATGCCACAAGCTGCAATCAAATTCTCAGCAGGCCCTGCTAATATCACCGCAGCGTTCCGCCTCTGTTTGAAGCCAACATGCAAAGGATGTTAATTGTAATGTGGCTCTCATTTTAAAGAGGGCATTCTCTTCTGCAAGGGACCGCAACATTTAGCTAAGTAGGAAACGTGGATTAGATGTTTCCGTGGATTTTATGTGTGTAAATAAAGCAGGGTGTGTGTGCGTGCGTGCGTGCGTGCGTGCGTGCGTGCGTGCGTGCGTGCGTGCGTGCGTCAGTGAGTGAGTGAGTGAGAGTAACAGAGGAAATATTAACAACATACCTTTAGGTTAGATCTTGCAACAACAGGTATCAGTTTTGTGACCTCCACACAAAACACACGGGTATTCAAAATGTATTTCTTTTCTCGGCTCTTCCAGAACTCAAGCACACACATTAAGCTAGACAGTACACACACAGGTTAGCTTTTCTATTGCCGTTTTATGAAATGTAATTTAACACACATGCAATTTAGACGACAGCTAACATAAAATAAAACAACAACATTAATCGGTCCAAAGGTCTTTTCCTGTTCTGTAAAAAAAAAAATAGTCATGTCAGAAGACATTTTCTACAAACCCTGGGTGCAGAATAGTGATCATGAAAATACTGATGACTTTTCATTTTTGTGTCATACTGTAATGTAACACGTGCATCGCAACTGTACGTCCTGAAGCATTTTCCCTCTATTAAGGCTGTCTAACCCCATAAGCCACTCTTGTCAGCACTCGTATGTGACAAACACAGAGAGGTCCGTGAGCTTTATGGATGTCATTAAACGTATATGGTCATTTATGTCTTAATTATAAGCCCTGGTAGGACTTAATGAGTCTTAATTTGACTGTTTTCCAAAGAATCCGGTAGTTGTGAAATGTTGGCGACATGCAGGAAGGATCTGATTGCTTCTGTAATTATTGTCAAAGTGTTTAACTTGCCTCTCGTACTTAATTCGTTCCCTTTCATTTGTGTGGTGTTCAGTTCATGTACATGTAATGCAACTGGACCGGCACCACTGACCTTTCCAGAACAATGACGTTTCAAATCTTATGTGAATACATACAAGCTTTTGGAGGGTCAAAAACAGCTGTGTTCAGTCTTACCAAAAGGCTGTGAAACATCTGGGATAAAAGGCCCAGATGGTATAGCTAATATTTGTTTTCATTGCTACATTCGTTGCATTAGAGTTACACTCTACTAATCACTCTACTACACCCTACTCTGCGATTGTGTCGGGAATACCCCCGTGTTTTTTTTAAACTCAGAGAGTGCATGTCCCTCACACACCAGTGCACTTTTCTCTGCTCCACCACCTACAGTTCGTATAGGCTCACATAATCTCTACCCCTCCTCCCCTTTTACTACAACATTCAAATTGTTGTAGTAAAAGTAGTAAAACACTTGAACGAGAGTACAGGCCATTCTCTGAGGTTTCGCACTAAAGCAAAAAATGTTGTGTTGCTTTTTTGGACTGTTGACTGAGACTATTGTTAGACAGATATAACCTAGATGGAATCAAGACATTGTGTTGTGTGTTTCCTCACAACACAATGCCCTGTATTTGTGGTGGAAAGGCATTGGATCAGGTAATGGCAACATGACAATATCCATTACACCAAACTAGCCATGCTTAATTACTTCCGTGGAGCTGGGCCGCTCATGGGAAGGATTTTCCCCGCAGTTGAGAAGATCCCGTGGCTCAGAGGGAGATCTTGGACGTGGAACAAAGCTCTGGAGCTGTCGCGGAAAGCGGGGCTGGAGAAGTTGAGGGTAGAGGGGTGGGGTGGGGGTGTGCTCCCCCTCCTCCTCACAAAATGTATACCACGGATCGCTGGGCAGCTTCCCAAAACCGCTGCCCGACAACAGCTTGGTCCGGCGGAGACCTCCGGAAAAAACGTGGAGAAAAGAGGAAAGAGAGCCACTGTGGGAACGCTGTAAACTGGGTTTTCCTGAGGCCTTGGGAACCCCACACCAGAGCTGGAACCTGCAGGGCATGGAGAAGTGGGGGCCTGTCCCCCCATCCCCCTAGAGACAATATAGCTGTTTTCAGACATTGTCATAGAGCAGTAATTGTCCGGAGAATTCACAGCAAGCAAGTGGGCGTGTTGCTGATGTTTCTATGCAACCAGTGCAAAGCCGGAAGAATACAAACATCCGAGGGTGAAGAAGTAGGGTAATTCAGAGATTCAGTAGCTTCTGTTGGTAAGGGCTGGCGCCAAAATTGTCAGACAAATTCAAGGGACGGCAAGAGACTCGGTCATTTATGACCAAATTACCAACAGGCTATGTGACCGTGGTATAATTCGAACACTTTCTACCTCGAGTTGCCCCGAGACCCCATGATACAGAGCACAACAGAAGTAATGGATAATAGCTAGCCGGCTTTGTGACTACTGTTAAACTAATGTCATTCTTGTTGCTATTGTTAGAGTAGTCGTGTCGTTCTCCACTCCCTTCAATAGGAGGAGGAACCAGACACGCTCTGAGAGGCTGTCTGCAGAGATGAGGGACCTGTTCTGTGAGATGGAAAAAGGCTTCGGTTGTTGGATCAGGTGATGGTCCTTCTTCAAGACATGACTTCTCCACTCCAACAAATGGTCCAGCCTCACTACCCTCACTCACCACACACCTGGAGTCAGGGCCAGAGGCAGGGCCCTACTTTCACCGACCTCAGAATGACTTCTTGCTTCCTATTGCACTATTCCTATTTTTCCATATACACTGTTGACAGAAAGACAGTGTTTGCCACACTTTTGATGACCCGTTACCATTCCATACTGTTTCTGTGTCAGTGAACAACATTATTTGGATGGAGGGAGTGAGCGAAGGGATATTAAATTAAACGATAAAAGATGTACAGTAGTGTGTGTGACATCACCCATTGATTTATGAAGGGAATGATCCATGGCTGGGTCATTTGATCTCTTGCAATTGGTCAGTCGAGTCATGTGATCTAAAGTGATTGGTTGGAAGCACACCCTTTTTTTAAGCCCTAATATTGTCGTAATGGAAATATACATTTTCAAAATCTACCTCATCACCCGCATTAGAAGAAGTGAAACTATCTATAGAGCCATAACTTCTTAAGGAGAAAATGTAATGACTTTATATGTATGTAGATGACAGCCTTTC
Organism: Percopsis omiscomaycus; assembly: GCA_027575585.1. Lineage (NCBI taxonomy): Eukaryota > Metazoa > Chordata > Actinopteri > Percopsiformes > Percopsidae > Percopsis > Percopsis omiscomaycus. The sequence goes on from JAODLI010047039.1 coordinate 12,797, forward strand.
TCATTCACTTCGACTGATTGAGACAGTTAATTGTTCTCTTTTAAATCCATGGACCTGGTGGCCATTAACAGTACTGCACCTTAAGCACTTGCTCATTGACTTCGGCACTCGGCCGCAGTCAACAAGAAGCCATTTGACCCTCCTGACGGTCAAAAGGATAAACAGATGGACAGATGTGTGTGTTGGTATTGGTGTGTGTGTCCCAGTATGGAACCGACTCCAAGGTCGCAGAGGAACAACAGCATATCGAATCGTCCTATTTCCTCCCCTGATAAGCGGCTTCCCAGATCTACCATAAGGCTGTAGGAGACGTATGGTTCGCCATTTCTGGCAAAGGCCACAATTGGCTCCTCTCTCTGTCCCCCACTTCACCTTTGTCAAGGCCTTGATAATGACGACATGATGTAATTGATGGCATTGGTTTATCCTCCCACTACGTACATCCTCTAAAAATCGATTATCCAGCAACCAGAAGATATTAAACACAATGTTAAGCCCAAGGAATTCACTAAGACAAACTCCCGTGCAATTATTACATCAAAACTTTGGGGGGAAAACGGATCCATCTGGGGTGTGCAGGGCTAAAATTCAAACTGCTTCTGTGCAAATTATTCAGTGTGTCCTCACTTCAGGTACACGTTTAACCACACGATGCACTGAAAATAAAACCTAGAAGTGAGACTGACATATTGTCAGGGGAGGCAGAATGTGCATTATCTGTTAAAGTAGTTGACGTTATTGAAGAGTGCGAGCGTGTGTGTGTGTGCGTATGTGTGAGCATATCTGTGTGGCTGTGCATGCTTTGCGTTTCGTAGAAGAGATGTGTCAGCATTTGAGCTGGGTCTCTCAGGAGACCTCAAAGTGAGCCCTTAACAACGCACAGACACGCACTCTAACTCAATCACACGATTCCACCGTCCATATCAAAATACTCTCCAAATACTCTGCCCGTTGCATTAGCGCCATCAGCTCTCCTGGTGTCTGACTAATGCTTTTACCCGATATCCCCTCTGAGTGTTTGACAGAAGAAAGGCATAAAATCTCAAATTTACACAGTAGATGTCAACTGTTGATGTCAAACAAACAAGTGTAGCTAGGAATAGACTGCTTCTTTGCTGATTTAAAAAATAATAACCTTTTTTTTTTCATTATTGCAGTGGATCATAGCTTGGGACCTTACCAACATTGCTTCACAAATTTAGTCACACACTGCCAAAGATTAAAAAAATAAAAACAGTATATATATATTCTCGTCATATTAAGACTTTATTCTAAAAATCTCAGTTTTATTTTTCTACAATGTGGCCCTAATACTCCGTCGTAATTAACATACAGACAACATATAATTGTAACATATAAATAAAAAGAAAATTAAAGTTTGCATTTAATAAAATAAATGAAATGATTAAAATCTTCAAAACTCCTGAACCCACTTTGAGAACCACTGCATTTGAATTCCTTGATAATATTTTTTTCTTAGACTTCTCATTAGTAGATGCATATTGGAAAAGACAAGTTCATTTTGGCAAACAAAATGGTTAAAGTTACATTGCCAACCATGGGAACGCTTTATAAAGACAATACAATTACCTTTATCTTTAACATTGAATGCTGATAAAAATAGCATTTACTTTCAGCACTGCTCAGGGTCTGATTGGATGCATTACGGCCGTATAATGTCTAATGGGACGAGAGTCTTTGGCTGGGATGTGTGCAGCATTGCGTGACTGTGAAGCCAACATCCTGTCCTCAGTGAATTCCACGGAGGAGTGTGTGGCTCTTGTGGTTCCCGACGCTTCTGAAGTCCTACAGAGTGGGGAGTGTGTGGCGGGGGGGGGTGCGCTTGATTTATGAGTTCAGATGTCATCTCTGGCTCCGCGTCACTCCGCCGGGACTAATGCGAGGGAGCATGGTGCTTGACACGGGAAGAACCCTGGGTATTGGTCTTGGCTAGGACGTGGGACCATGATGTGTAATTAAACTAGGATGAAACTGGACTAAGAAATCAGTTTATGTTAGAAATTAGTGTGTTTGAGGTTTCCAAGCATGCACTCCCTAACACACGTTTCTTTGAGGTTAAATCAAGGCCACACAGCCCCTTTTAAGATATCCAAACAATTGCCATCGATGAATGACCACCATCACAAATTTTCTCTTTGGCGATTAGCCTCAATACCTAAATGACAATTAAATAATTTATCGTTGTTGTTGCGTGATGGTGGTCCTTCCAAGACCTGCTCCTTGAGCAAAGCTTAAGCAAGGAAAGGTGGAAGGTTTCCATTGGTGGGTGGATTTGGTGTTTGTATTGTTCCTCTGACCTGAAACAAAGCGAGCGTAGAAAAAACAACCGTAAAGACGATACAGATGCCCAGTGTCCTGCCCCTCTGATCTCTGGTCTGTTTTATCTGTAATCTACAGTATGGCCTCCCGTGCAGTCCGCCAGCCAGGCAGCCATTAGCACAGCTTGTGTCTGTAATCAGGCCGTCAGAGGAGGGAGCTCTGTTTACTGCTCTACGCCTACCCTTTCATTTTCTCACCCAACGGCCCGCCCGCTCAGTGGGAGAGGCCAGCGGTTCACTGAAAACCACAGCGGCAGGTGGACAGGTGGCATACTTAACCAATCAAAACAAAAGATCACTGTGACAGTTGCTGTTTTGTAAGAACGATGATATGGAAATAGATGGGGAAAATAGCTAACGGTAGTGATTATACACGAGTGTACAATACATGCACACGCACAGAATGTAAAGATATCTTAAAGCGTTAGCTTTATTTTAGCATTACAATCCTCCTCTTTTTCCACATTATTGGTGAATCTGACTTCCAAAACCCTGTTAAACTGCATTTCTCCTGCATTTGTCAGCACAAATCATTGAATTGAAAGGAAGAAATCTCAAAGAGGGACGGAATTCACAAATTACACAATTGACAAAGGAGACTACACCCTGGGAATATGACGATATTTGTCCACCCACAGAGACAGAAACCTGTCAGTGACCTGTTTGTTCAGCTCAAACACAGACCCTTTCTAACTGTCCATGTCACAGGGCCAGTGTCAATAGATAGACACCAATCTGTCAAGAGGACAATCGATTTGCAAACCAAGGCCTGAGGTGGACAGCAATTCCTCCTTTGGGTCCACTATCTTATCCTCCACCCTGAATGGTGGCGTCTGTTGCAAATATTAGCCTACTTAGTCATAGCCGGAAGAACTTAGTCATAGCCGGAAGGACAAAGGGACCAAGATCAGAAAGCATGGAGGAATGACAGAGTGGGGATGAGGTGGACAAAGACATGGGTCAAATGGAACATTTGAAGTACAAAAGAAAGGAAGAAAAAACATACTGTTTCTTCTCGCAAAAGGATATTAATACGTTACTGTAAGACCTGGCCAGTGCTATAGTCACTTTAGAGGCAGTTATGCATGCTGTCTGCGTACCACGTGTCAATATAAAAGGCCTACTGTAAACATGTAAGTTGTCATTAGCTCTCACAACCCACACTTCCCCTTTATTTACAGTCCACATGGTACGTTCCAGCAAGAAATACATGACATCAGTCACGCAGGACGAGGTGCCCTTTCCCAGGTGTGCACATGTGAGCGTATGTGTGTGTGTGTGCGGGAGAAATCATGTTCTCTGTTGCTGTTTTTCTTTGTGTATTTAGCCGGGTCTTTGTTGTAGTAAACGGTCCCCCTCCAAATCCTTGCTTTCTTTTAGAGCACTCCACATAAACATACCAGCTCCTGATGCCTTGGTATTCATCACAGAACACATCCACATCCCGTCGGTTATGGTCGCCACATTTGTTGGATAAAAGACTGTGTGTGTGTGTGTGTGTGTTCCTCAAGGTTATTGATAGGGGTGTGTGTGTGTGTGTGTGTGTAGTGTGAACTCAGAATTATGGATGTGCGTGTGCTTAGATGTAACTATATGATATACTATATCAATAAACTGGGCTTGACTCTGTATGCAGATTATTATGGAGTGTGTTTGCAGGAGTGTGTTTACAGTAGGCGTGTGTGTCCAGGGGTTTACATTGCCTCACATGCAACGTGCCATGCGGTTTTCCGTCATCTGTTGTTTGATGGGCAGCAGCTCTGCCAAGAGTGTCTACTGTGTGTGTGTGTGTGTTTGTGTGTGTGCACCTGTTGTATAACCAGGAGATCCAGGATGTTCAAGTAAGCGTCCAGA
>JAODLI010047049.1:0-16988 GCA_027575585.1 Percopsis omiscomaycus
TAGGCAACTAGCCGTACTGCGACATCTAGTAGTTGTAGTTCACACACCGTTTAAAACGAGAATCTTCCCCCAAAAAAAACAGCCCTACTGCACATGTAATTCCGTGTTTGTGTCAAAACCAATGTAAATACATGAATACATTAAAAACATGTGTAAAGAGGTAAACCCAGCAACTCACAAATATGTGGTAAGCTAATGCAGAAGAATCTTTTTAATGAATGTGCTCTTGTTTATTCCAATAACTATGAATTTTGATCCATTACTTAAAATGAAATTACTACATAGAGAACACGTTTATGCAGAGGAATTTCTGCTGTAGAAAAAAGTCATTCATTTTACCTCTCCTAACTGTGACAGTCCCTGGGCACATAAGGACCAACAGCTGGGACTCTTGAATATCTCTCTCATTATTCCATCACCCTGGGTGACGATGGTATGGCAAGCGCATAATAATTGGAGACAGTTTGGAAATACAAGGAACACAAAGAGCAGTTTGTATTTTTAATTCGTCTTCAGATGCATACGGCAAGCCACTGGAAACTCTCTTACTTGGATAAAACCTCAAAACATGCGTGATCTTAAAAACGAGTCATGGTTTCTAGCCCTTTGTTGAAACACTTGGGTATCTTGTGTATCCAAAGGTGGCTTTGTTGAGAGTGCCACATGCTCTCACCTTCATTAACTGACTTTGTTCACCATCATTTGATTGACATTTGCAGCAGTAGGAGGACCAATAAACTGTAAAAGGGACACAGATCAGAGCATTGTTTCAAATTTCTTCCTCTCTTTCCACCTAATAATATCACCCCAACGTGATTCTCTCATGCATTTTTCCAGCCCTGCAGCACGCTGCCTATTTCCCTAGTCTTTTAAAGACCATGCACGCACACACACACATACACACAAAGTTGGCTCCAAGGCAACTCTTCTGTGCTCCAAGAACACAAGACCTTCACTGCTATTATCTATTTTGCCAACCAGATGTTTACTATCCGACCTGATCATACACAATACAATACAATACAATACAAGCCCCAATTGATTTACTTGATTTGGTGGAACTATGTCGATGTAAGATATAATCCAAAAGGTCTGCAACAATATAAAGGACAAAAACAAATTGCAAGGCAACTTTATTACTGGAACTGCAACTTATGTCTGAAAAAGTTCTGAACAGACTTGCAAAGGAATGCTTCTGCTGATGTTCCTTGAATATGCCGACACTGTCACCAGACAAATGGCGTGTTATTCATTCACTGATCAAAAAAATGGTTGTATGTGCAGTGCACAGGGTTCACCATTAGCATTTTAAGACCAATTTCAATTCAGCATTTCCAAAGAGCCTTTTTGAACCAATGATTAAGCCTAAACAGTTCCTAGCCAAGCAAAGAAAAGAACTGCTGGTGAATGGAGCGCTGATAGTTTTATGACCCTTGTTCATCCTGTCACGTAGACCCTTAACTCACCAGGAAATCAATGCAACCCTTTACTTTTTTTAACATTTAGCATTTGTATTCAAAAACTGTGGACTTCGGACTTTGTGTGTCAAAATTGAGCTTCACTGACTTATATTGACAGGGAGGCCTCAACTGTTCTGAGAGTTGGTAGACATATAGTGAATTGCCCTAATATGGGACATTTTTTGCATTGTCACACAGTGTCACACTTTAGGGCAATTCACCCTATGGGCAGGAAACCCTTGTCTCAAGGCAGTGTAGCATTCAGGACTGTCCATGAGAAAATGAGGACCATCTGGAATTCTGCAGAGAACGTTGTGATTCCTCAGGTTATGCTCCATCACCAATCAAAACATCCCTTGGGGCCAACTGACAAGGGCAATGATCCCCTTTCGCACAAAGCAGAAAGCTAGCAAATGGTCTAGACTTGTTCTTATGAGTGTCAAAGTTCACTTTGGACCACATGGAAATGACATTTACATTTACATTTACAGCATTTGGCTTTTATCCAAAGCGACTTACAATTAGTACATTTGTCAGTTCAACTGGTTAACCACCAGTTTTTGCAAGCAGATAACATTCTCTTAGAATAAGGACAGCATCATGTAACAAGGTTACTTCACTTATGCATTTGCACAACATTACTCAAAAGTTTATCATTCACACTTCAAGTTATTAATTCTTCAACCAGTAAATAATTGCTAACTGTAAAGTGCTTAGTATTGTAAGAGCTGATTTAGCAGAGTAGAAAGAAGAAAGAAGAATCTTTTATTTTTTTTATTAAATAAAAGGGAGGAAAGTGAGGATAGAATAAGGATTGTTAGTGTCATTAGTGCTATGAAGTAGAGAGATCAGTGGGCGAGGTACCGAGATGGATTTTTAAGAGGTGGGTCTTAAATGACCGACCCTTTGTTGTAAAAATATACTATAGTCCTGATTTGTTTAAAAATGTTTCCCAGTAGCCTGCCAAAAACAATCAAAAATGGATCTTATGAGTTTGGTAAATTATATTTGATAGCTCTAAACACAAGACAGTGACCTACAATTTTGAAAAGTGTACATTAAAACTGTACATAATGTGAAATGAAACACAACAGTAATTCTTTGTTTTGCTACGTACAGTAGCTATTAGGTAGAATATTATGATAGTAAAAATACAAACCTGATGATGAATAGTATAAACTACTTCACAGTTTGGTTACCTCATGTGAGCTCACCTTAACGGAAAAAAAAACCTTGAAAGAGGTGCATTGGGTCTAGTTCCATGGGAGGTTTTTTTTTATGAGATGGAGTAATATGATACTGTTCAAGTTATCTACCTAATCTTGACAGCACTTCTGTGGTTTCGAAACACAAAAATAAACAAAGAACTCCTGAGGTGACATGGAGATGTAAACTTAAACCTCACCACATACTGCGTAAATATACCCTTTAGTGAAGTTAAATCTTTTTTTACTTCTTTATGAAATATGGGCTAGCCATTATGCCTCTCTCCTCATTCAGAAACTGCTAAAACGTATAAAGAGAAACTCCGGTGTCTCTGTACTAGGTTCTTCAACACCACCTCAACACAATATTCGTCCAACACAAACCAGCATTGAGTTTCTGGCAAGCGACAGAATTTAAATTTGTGCCCATAATTGGAATCCTCCTGAGAGCCCACACTGTTTCCCTGGCAAACCCCAGTGAAGAAGGAACCCTGCAAGCTGCCAGGTCTGCCTGTCATGAGATACAATGTCAATCTCCTTTCACTGGCACCACTAGTGCCACTAATCAGTGTCAGAACCCCCCGGGTAGGAATCCCCTGGCAACCGCAAGCCACAAAACACAAATTCAATTGTTCAGATACAACCACAGGAATGGTGTCCCTGCATTAGGAAAGCACCTTTTTGGGATTTTATGCTATGCTATGCTATAGAGGCCCACATATTAAGACGACCCAGAATAAGATTACTCAGTTAACCACAAGACCCCTGATATGTATGACTACTCATATTTCAAGGAGGACACTGGTAACCATGGAAAAACCATAATTAAATGGTCTATTCATTGTACCCTAACAATCCTCTTTCATGCCAGCAATGGTGCCCCCCGTTGTGGCAACGATAGCATCTGACAGACTTCTTACGAAGCACTCATGCACAGCCCCATATCTCTGCAATCTTCCCACGGGCAGCAGGTCCTCCACATCCACATATTTAGAGGCTGTAGTCACAAAGAGCAGTCTTTTAATTGCTTAATTGTATTCTTGTTCTGTGGGAATCTGAGGAAAGCCATGGGGAAATACCCTCAAGCAATTGTCCAATGAAATTCCAACTTAAATTGATGATGGGCGAGTGATGAAAGATGCTTTGATGGCAGGCAATTGCCAAATGATAAAGCGAGATGGTGTTGACCCATAGGGAGAAGATGGAGATTAAATAAGTACACATGAAATCACTGGAATTTCAGATAGGAAAAGTGTCAGATATATTATCCAAGATACCTAATAGGGAAATTAAAAGGTACGGGTGAAGCGCTGTGAATATGTGTGTGTTTATGGGGGGTGTTAGCCAAAGCAGAGAATAGCCTCAGATAAAGTTACCAGGCCAACAGACAAAAGGAAAACAGTGAATTTAGCTTTAGCTTTGGGGCACTTTACAGGGCTACTTGACACACTAGCTTGGCTATTCAAGTTCCACCATATTAGGCTGAATAACAAAGCCCACAGACCCTTTTGCTTCTGTTACCTACCACTTTAATAACAGGCTGTTGCATTTCAGTGGATATTATTGCTGATTGTCTTGTCTTTCCAGAGACAAGAACATTCTACCTATTTATCCAAAGAGAACCAAACATTTAGCAGTTGATAGGTCAACTTGCAGGTATTTGAATTTAATTCTTAAGAGTGCTTGAAGAGACAGCATCCCATTACGGGGGGCAGGACTCTCAGCCAGAAGGTTGTGGGTTCAAGCCCCAAAGTCTGCTCACCTGTAAGCATCTTTGAGCAAGATGCCTATGTAATTGTAAGTTGCTCTGGATAAAAGCGTCTGCTACTGCTTCAAACTACTCCATTACAAACACAAAGCCTGCAAATAGTATTTTCAAATATAAAGTACTATTTGGCCAAGGTTTGTCACTTAATGCTGGTACCAGAAACATATTTTCCGCTTGAGACTGTCAGTAGGGCAAGCTGTGAGGAAGATACATTTTTTTTCAAGTCCCATTGACATGCCTTAAGGATGGAGGACAGGAAAAGACAAGAAAAGTGCAGCAGTACATGAAATATTTTCCATAAAAACCATCAGTGCTCTCCAGCAGTGGTAAGAACTAATCGTGCCCACCCCTACTTAAGGCTTGCTTAAATCACATCTTAAAAAACACCCTTTTGTCCTCAGGAATGCTGAAGACAACAGTGAATTGCATGATGCTTTTCCGTCTCACCATAACAACAGGAAAGAATCTCCCCATGAGTTATGATGAATGAAATCATGAGCTACTTAATTGTAATATTCTGGAATACCTCTGAAAAGATACACAACATGTTTAAACAGCTCCATCTTCATCAGAAATTAGAGACTTATGTTATTTTCTCTTCTTGGCAAACATTGCCATTGCCAAGCCATTCGTCTAAACATCTCACATTCACTGAATTTAGCATGCCTACATAATCTGTCTATTGAGAGGCCAACACACAAATGTCAAGCCTGCCTGCAAGCAATTGTCAACGGAAACATGCAACATTCCATTCCAAACTACTCAATACATGCAAACATGTTTTACAGTAAGTAATTCAGTAAATACTAAGTAAATAAAGTAAACAAACAAAAAAACATATGGTGTCCTCTTAGAATAACTAATTATGGCAAAGAAAACTTTAACTTATAAGAACATGTTCTATAGCCTCTAAGCAGGAAGTGTACAGTACCAGTCAAACTTTTGACTGGTGCTGTACATGCACTAATGTCAACCATATATATGGCATTTGCTATTTACTTGTTAATGCAGCATGAAATCAATTGTTTCTGTGTGTATTTGAAAGTGTGCATGTGTGTATGTTCAGGCAAGAGAGGGGGGGGGGGGGCAAATTCCGTTACCCTCTGAGTAGGTCCCATGCAGACAAGCAGACAGGGTAAGAACACAGCATGCAAGTACACAAACCAGAAGTACAGATGTGCTTGTTAGGTGGTAAACGTCTCTTAACAGGGAGTACTCATGTATTGTACAATGCCATGTTAAATCATCTTGCCATGCAGGAACCAACCATTTAAAAAACATTTAGTTAATAGGTCCGGCCCATTGGACAAATGTCAGAATACTGGGTGACGAAACCAAACAAACTGGGAAGTGGGGTTTTTAGAAACTGTATCAAAATGAATTCCAAAGCTGGCATCCATTCTAACCAGTGATTACCTTTATGGTTACTAACTGACAAGCACTGATACCCATCATCCTCCTCGTCTGGAAGAGTGTGGCACTCCACAGGGAGGTGGCCCTCATCCAGGAGCGTCCAGCAACTGTCTCGCAAGACCTCACAGAAGCTCCTGCAAGGCAACACCGGCGGAAGGCCCCCTAACCCACATTTTGGCACCAGGAGCAAGCAGAAGAACCACTCCAAACTATGATGGCAATGTGACTTCAGGAGCCATTCCCACCTAATAAAGTGGGCCTCAACTTCCTCCACAGTGCTTTGATTAAAGTAATTGGGCACAAGAAAGCTTTTTCCACCCATAGAGGAGCAGATGGGGAGAGCAGTGTCTAGTAACAAGCAATGTGGCGATTCGATGAGTACCACTGGTTTAGCTACTGGTGTTTGGGTTTCCACTGGAACCTTGTAGACTACAGCTATATGGCGAGATACCACTGTTTGGTTACCTACAAATGTTTGATTAATGTCTGCCCTTTGTTTAGCATCTGATACACGTAACAAGGTTGGGCTGGCTGCCGTTGTCTGGCTAGATGCTGACTGGGTAGTTGTTGGTATTGGAGTTGTGATTGATACCTCGCTATTTGTTTGCAGTTGGCTGATTACAACTGTTTGGGCAGTAGATGGCGTATGTCTGGTAGACAGTGCCTGACTAGCTAACATTTCTTGGTTAATCATCAAGGTTTCACCAGGTACCAGCTCCTGTATTTTTGGTGATCTCTCTATTTGCTCTTTTGTAGGTGATTCCGCAGTTATCAAAGAGTTGTCTGCATATGGAGCTAGCAAATCACCTGAGAAAGAGTATTTACGAGAAGAAGTTGTCATGTTAACATCACTTGTGTTCCAACCTAACCTGCTATCAAAAGATACATTTGGGCTTAGCTGTGTTTGGTTTTCTACTCTACTATAAGGAAAATTCCCCTGATCCATTTTGTAGTCTAAGTTTTGTGTATTTCTTGCTGCATGTGTACTGCTATTATTCTCTGCAATACCTCTATGGTCAGTGGGCATTGCTGCTCCCTGTGATTCAAATCCAACTCCTACTGTGGATATAATTCCTGACCCAGAATTAGAACCAGAGCCAGAAAAAAGACCGGACCCAGAGTCTGACGAACCTTCAGACCCAAGCCCAGACTGAAACAGAGATTCTGTCAAATTCTCCGCCCCTGAAAACCTCAAGTGATCAGATCCTCCTGAACCCATGCCCTCAGGTGAAGATAAGCCATTACCAGGTTTGTTTATGCTCAACAAAATCCCACCGTCGCCCTTTTCTGATGCAAAGCCAGGCTCCAGTTGGGTGTTTGGTGCTGTTGGCCCGACAGTGGTCAATTCAGGCTCCTCTGTAGTCTTTACAATGCTATGAATCCTCTGAGCCACATCCACGATCTCCGTCGCAACCTCTCCCATGTTCTTCAATGGTTGTTCTCCACTACCTCCCAGGCTTCCCGAGCCTTCGTGGTCCACTGGTGGGGCCGAGGTGGGTTCTGGCTGAAGCCAGAACCAACCCTCAGAAAAGCCGAACAACAGGACCAACAGAAACAAAATACCATGGTGGATCCTCATTTTAGATGTCCTGGCAGCTCCTTAGCACACCCGCACACTTGATCAGGCCCCCAGAGTCCACTGTGACATGTCACTGTGCCCTTTCACTCCTCATACAGTCGTTCCTCCAACCTAACTGCAGAGTCCCCACACTCTCACTTAACTAGGCAGAGGCTAAAACTGGAGGAGTTTCTTCTTCAGAAGAGTGGGAGGTGGGCACAGGGGGGAGGTGCCCTTCTCACTGGCTGCACCGGTAATATTTCATCCCCTGTCTCCTCCCTCCTCCTCCATCTCCTTTTGTCACAGCACTAAAAGGGGGTCTCCTCTGCTGCCCGATACCTTTAGAAAAAATACGTCTGTCTTGCCTGTCAGTGTAAAAGGTTTGTGCTTTCAGTGTTTTATAGAGGAGGGCAATTTGTTCTCCTTGACTGGTTCGCTTTGTTTAGACAAGATAATACGAAGCTACAGTTCTGTTTTGGGGGAAAAACCCAAACTGTGTGTTATAGTAACCGATTGTTACTATATGATTATAACTAGAAGTGCACACAGAGCAATGGTTTTCTTATTTCCATTTTAATTATTATTTTCTATAAATTATTAACTTAGTGGTTCTCTGGGGACCCCAAGGGTTTATCTATGCTCTAGATAGGTATAAATTAAAATACAATACAAAATATTATTGGTGACAGTCTCTATTTATGGTCATGGTTAAATGGATTTGAGTAGGTATCAATTCTAGTTCAGATTCTATCATTTCAAATCTGGACTGTGACCTTCAGGCATTCCTCCACTAACTCTCCACTAATTCTCACACATACTTTTGTAATGTTTGTCTCCTGCCTTATGTGGCACAATTTTCCACCCAGATAAGACCCCTGCTTTCAGGACGTCTTACTCTGTAGTTACACAGTAATCCGGGTCTCACTTTCCTGCCCAGACTGGTTCTCTATACAGCCTATTGCAGCAGTTGAAAGAGACCCTCAACATGTGCTAATGGAAGCTCAGGGATAAAAGGAGACAGTGGTTTGTGTTTCCCTATTTTGTGGACTTAAAAGCAAAGGTAAGCGCTGTGATGCGCCGTCACTTGTTGATAGAGAAGGACTCATCTCATTGGTGCACCACATAGTCCTAAACATACATTTTGTTGCAGTGTAGAGATGTCTTGACAAAGCCATGACAACTTCATCCCACGGTTTTCATGGTTAGGGGTCACTGGCAATGTCACTGGCAATGTCACGGACCAAGCAACCATTTTGTTGCTTCATCTGCAGTTGGTTTCTCAATTCCATTTCCTACTTTTAATAGTGACATTATTTACCTTAAAAAACACACTTTTTAAAATAAGCATTTAAGGTTTACTGTCTATGTCACCATATAATCTGTTGAATATAAATACTGTGTCACACAGTAGAGCCGAAACATGTTGAGAGCAGTGTATTTGTTTTTTTCATCATTCAACACATTTCCTTAAATACTTATGTGTAAACAATAACTATGTTTCAGGTGTCTGCCCGAAATTTCATAAAGCAAATTGAAACCCCATGTTCATTTAACAACCCTATAACCCCATTTCCTTGAAAGGCCTTGGAGAACCAGTCTACCAATAAAAATATGTGGACCGTGGAAGATGTGCAGATGTGCAAATATCTGCAACCTCACAGTACTTGACTTTTTACATTTTTTCCCCCCTCAGGGCAGGGAGAGTTAACCATCCCAAAAAGCAATTGTTAACCTAAGACAATATAATTATATTGTTTGGTTTAAAAAAACAAATACAGGCACTTCCTGAGAAAAAAAGAAGGGAATGTATGCAGGTCCTCTGAAAAGTGAAATAAATAAATTCCACATTACGGCAAAAGAACACGTATATTAGCAGATACAATTATAACCTCCTTGACATATTCACTGATAAAAACAGTCTTAGTCTATTCAGGTTGAGGTTCCAAAATATACTGTAAGTAAGTGTAAGTGATTAATATAAGTTTTATTTATTTTAAATAACTGAGTTAATGAATGCCTCTGCCATCAACCGTCTATGCCATTCAAAGCCAGACACATCCTCCCTTATCTCTTCCTCCCCGCCTCCTGTGGGAAGTCCCTCTTACATGCATTCCTTGTCCTATTCTGGTACCAAAACTCAACAAGGCACATGACAACATAAACTGACTTTACGACTTACGAATGTCCCGCAGAGAGTAGCTCTCCACAGTACCAAACACTGTTAAAATTAAAAATTCCAAATGTAACAAATGACAAGCAGACAAACAGACAAACCCCAATGGTCTGCTGTTTTGAAACAAGCATGACAATAGATGGAGGGAAGGTGGGAAAGCTTCCCAAGAGACTTGGGCGGCCATGAACCTCCCTGAGTTGGCATGTGCACTCTTGTCAACCTTGTCAAAAAATCCCATCAAAACCAGGAAACAGGCTTAATAGTTGTGGAAAACTTTTACCGAGGTAAAGACAAAATTGCCACAAACGAAGGTTATCTGGGCTTTGTGAGCGACAATGTCTTAGCTTTTTCAACACAGGAAATCTGCAGAAATAATCATAAAAGGATAACTACGCTTTTTTCCCACATGCTACCTACTACAATTATAAGCCTTTTGAACCACAAAGACTATACAGTTAGAGATGTTATTTAATATTTTGAAAAGACACGTCATTGGAACAGGTAATTGCAGTAAGGATGTGTGAGCATTATGCATTGTTACTGTGTGTGTGTGTGAGTATGTAAAATAAAAGAGAAATAAAATAAATTAAAATGGATTAACTGACAAAACAAACTGACATTCAATTACTGTAAGCATTGAGACATTGGGTAGCTGCGAATAAGATTTGAATATATGAATATGTCAACTGTTATAACCATAATCAAATTTGTAAAAAAAAAAAAAAAAAAAAACAGGAATTTTCTCTTAATATTTCACATAAAAAAACATCAACACACAACAAAACAGCCATGAACTCAATACATTTCTATAAAGAATTACCTCCTTAAATTAGGTGCACTTGCACTTTCAAAATGTAGCGGTTTTGTTCACTCAAAAGTGGAGTTTGTCTGCATTGTCGTTCGTCTATGAGAGACTAGATAATGGAACTTGTTAATGTAATTTTACAATGAAATTGCAAAAGAACCTCATTCTACAACTTCTTTGACATGCAAACTTCGAAGGGGTGAAATTCCAGGCACCCACCGCTAACCACGAGGCCTATACTAACAATGCACCAACAATAACCATGAAAGGTAAGATCAGAGAGAAGTCTGAGGTCTTCATTCAGCAATGGCAGGATGACTGACCTTTCTAATTACAACAGCAACAACTGCTATCACTACTACTGTAATCCAATAGGGGCTTGAAGCATCCAATTAGCTGTCACTAACGGCACCATGGTTTGCTATATCAAGTTTTATTTGAACAGCATGGATTCCGCTAATGCTTAATGCGGGTTTTGTGAATTATTTGGCTATCATTGAGAACAGATCATTGAGAAGCAGTGTAATTTGCATTACAAGAAACTGATACGTAGAATGTGTGTGAGTAAATATTAGCAGTGGAAGCTTATGTTGTTGAGTATATTTGCACAAACCTGTTAGCATTGTCCCACAAACACCTAAACCTGGACAAGTTGCACTTATATGCCTTGCGGCTGGGAATAGTGCAGGGTGACTGTTGGCATCATGTCGTTTTCACCCAGGCAAGTGGGCCTGCTGGACAAACAAGCCACACATCAAAATAGACACAGGCTGACATTACACAACGCCTTGTCGAGGGATTCTACGCAACTCTTCAAACACCGATAGGGGGCCTTTTGTCAGCCCACCCGCACCCTCTCTGATGTTATTCCAGCTAGTGCAGGTCAGTGACCTCTCACCGGGAGTCGTCTAGTCGCGCTCTAGGTAGATAAACAAGCATTAAAACAAGCATTAAGCTGGAGCACTCAAGAACTGGGAGGTTTAAACGTACACGCACACTAAAACACCAAAAGATCCAACAACAACAACAAAAAATGCATGGCCAGATGCACAAAGTAGCATTCATGCTAACCGTAGGAAGGCAACAGTTCACAGCAGTTCAGTGTGAAATACAGAATACACTGCAACATATGGCTGACATTTACGCACTCAGACACGCATATGTACACACCGAGAGAAATAATAACCCACACGTAGTGCACTTTATCACATGCTGAGCGAGACTCATGTTACAGTTGAGCAGCAATGTAAATATATCTGGGCCTGCATTGACCACAGCAGAGAAACAAACTTAGGATAGCATTTCAGGAAAATATTCGATGTGGCAACACCATGTGTCTGTGGGCAAGATGCACGTTATCTTTTTCAGCTGTCCTTCAGAAAGCAAGGCAAAAGTTACACGTGATGACCATTTTATAAACACATGCGATTTATGTCCGGGCAAGCAAAACAGCCCGAGTGTGCTTTTTACACTTTTTACACCAAATCAATAATTGAAACTATAGTAGTGTATCTCATGTAATTTGTCATTGCACCAGCAGGTGGCAAAAAGTCCCATCCCAGTTCTACATCTCAAACACCTAAGAATTATCTTAGTATGCCTCTGTAAGTGTGTCAGAGACAGAGAGAGAGGGGGGAGGCTGACAACAAGGAGGGCAGAAGGTCATGTGTGATACGGTGGAAGGTCCTGTCTCCAACAGACATACAGCATTATGTGATATACTGTATGTCTGTTGTGTGACTCAGTTAAGAAATAAACCAGAATAGTTTTCGTCATATTGCCTCAATTGAAAAGTGATAAATAGGAACCAATTTTTGTCAACTTGAGATTCTTGACACATAATATAACTATATGGCTGACGGGGAAAGATATGAGCAATTCACAGAGAGTTAACTGGGAATGACAGCACATTGAAGTTGCAATATACTGTATATTCTATGCAAATCAGAAGACACTAACACATATATGTTATTAAGGGCTGCCCTGTGGTCCTAGATTCTAACTTTGGTACAAAATTAGTTGTGTTAATAAGGCAAATTTAGTTCAGTTCCTGCACCATCCCTCTTAACATCCTATTGGTGTATAGGAAGATACAGACAGACAGACAGACAGACAGACAGACAGACAGTCAGACAGACAGACAGACAGACAGACAGACAGACAGACAAGCAAGCAGACAGGCAGGCAGACAGGCAGACAGGCAGACAGACAGACAGACAGCAAAGCCAGGGCCCTGCACTCTTAACAGTCCTGCTCAGGCAAGTAGAGACAGCTTGGCTCTAGCGCCGCACAAGAGTCATTGCACAACAACAGGAGAATATGTAGCCAAAGGCACCCAAATGACAGTTCTGGGCGGGGGGAAGATACAGTAGCCTACAATGGGAGAGAGGGAGAGAGAGATACAGTATAATGTAACATACAAGTGCTATCATGGTTCTGCTGCTTCAGAACATGGATTGTATTGTGGGGTAAAATATATATTTCCCTATTTGTGTTCGCTAGTCTAAAGTTTGGTTTTAAATCAAATAATATGATTAAAATGTGCCTATCCAGAGTCAAAGGATCGAATGTAATTTAGTTTTGGTGTTTGTATAAATGTACCAAATATATATTCATAACCTCCAGAGATCTGAGCCTTGCAAACCAATATATATCATGCAATGGGAAATTTGGACTAAACATAAGAGAGAATCAATATAAAATATTTATAGTCTTCTTCAGCTGCCTTTCTTGCCTTAGCATTTCTACTTCAGATGACTACCTGATTGCAGCTGTACCTGTAATGACCCAGCTAATTAGTATGGTGTCAAGTCAAAGGGACCGGAAACTTCTGTGAACTGTAATTGGGCCACAAAAACTGGAAGGCACTAGCTTAGCTAATGACAGACACAGTACATTTATGGCTCTACTGGCAACCAATCTGCCCCTATTCATTCCAAATTAAATGCATGATTTCACTTTCAAATTAATAGCTGGGGCTAAACTACACAAATGATGCTCATGGCCAATTTACAATTGATTGATTGGTTGATTTTACACTTGCCCAATCCAGACAGTTGACAGACAGACAGATGTTTTGAACTTATTTATTGGAACATGACATCATTATGGAGTCCTTTAAACGGTCTAAAGCGTCTGTTTATAATAATGGTGTAGAGGTAAAATGTTTCCACTGCTCCGGAGAGCCCTCAGGGATTGAAATATATGACAGCTCCTGTAGAATTAATTTCAGCTTGTATGTCTATTTCTGTATGTGTGTGTGTGTGTGTGTGTGTGTTAGGTTACTGTGGGGTTCATTAGCTAGTGCTTAATAGCATTTGTAGGAAGGGGGTGCCACTTTTTAACTGAAAACCTCTACTTTTGCTCAGTACCACAGGTAACAGCTGTGTGTGAATAGTAGCGGATGAGAAGTGTATTCACCAAATTATTTTGAAAAAACAAATTTGTGACATTGTGATATCTGACATGGCAAGCAGACATTAGCATAAACAAAAGAGGCACCTGTGGAAAATTAAACAAGCTCCTGAAATTGTCAACAACAGGCCAGCATTTCCGGCCAGATAAGGCCAGGTAATTCAAAACAGAGGTGAACAATAGTTCTGCCCATAATATCTGGATTTAAAAGAGCTACAGCAGTTGAAGAACACGTCTCCCCTGACATCAAACGCAGCCACTTCCTCAGATAAATATCTAGAGGTAAAAAGAGGAATTTAAATGTGTGCCTTACCTGCCTGTATTCTGTACCTACCTGTGTAGTGTACATGTTATATATGGCTGAAAACGATAACTCTGAACAAAACCTCACTTTCACAGTCCTCAATGAGACGATGCCTTCATTACAAAATGTTTACTTTCATCAACTAAACAAACAAGGTGGCAAAGCCTTCAGCAAAACACACACAAAGGACAAAGGAAAGCGGCAACATGTGTCTGCCATTATTATGTTTCTCAAACGATGACATTTGACTAGCAGGTCGTTCTTTACACTTTAATTGAGCATGAGAGAACTTGCCAAGATATACAGAAATTTGAGCACATTATGGGATTATCTGATTGCCAAAATACACCATTTTCTGTTGTGGGCACAATTGCAAAATATATTCCCAACTCTATGCCAGGTGTTATACATGTACACAAACATTACCTTACTGCAAATAACCGTGTAATATACAATGAAGAAAAAAAGGCGCGCTGACAGTTTATTCAAAACAAATTCACTCTTGAAATACACTCTCTTGACCAGCAGAGGGAGCCTGCACATCACTACTCATGGTTGTGTTGCTTTATGTGTGGGTCAATTACTGTAGGTTGTATGAATTGAGATTCCCACTTGCTGGAGAATTTTGATTATTTTCATCAAATGTGTAGCTAATATTTGTTTTTGTAAATTTTATAATTAAAAGTCAGGTAAACTGGAGTTTTTGGCTCTCAAGTGGGCAATTGAGGATAAGCTCCATGACTATCTTTACGGTGCAAATGTACAAGTCAGAACAGATAACAATCCATGTAGAATTGGGCCAAGTCATACCTAACAAATAATTTACCTACTTTGTCAACCTGAAAGGAATGGCAAGGAACTCACCCACACTTGAAAGCCAAACATTCTGCTTGTCTAACATGGGCAGGGTCTGGGGTGGGGGGTCATTGAGTTAACAGTGTCCCGGCAGAATGCAGGTTAGCTACATATTCACTACAAATGGAAGTGGGCTGTTGTTGATGACCAGTGTAGTATTTCCATTATAACGCCCTGCATTGTCCAACAATGTAGGCAGTGTGTTTGCCTTTTGGTGGAGCAAAGCACAGGTGCTGACAGCCTACAGGTAGAAGAATAGTGGTTTGTCACTGAAAGGAAGGCTGGAAAGGCTGGGTTGAGCGAAATATTGGGTTTAGGGTTGGTACAGGGTTCTGCCCTTGAGCAAAGCATCTAACCCTGTAACATCAGCAGCAGACCTCCTCAGTGACAATAGCCCGGGTGTATATGTGTGAGAATACTGTACGTTTGCCCCCATTCACACTAAACAAGGGTTTAGCTTTCTCTAGTTGTTTTAGGTTTATATTATATAAAGAAGCATTCAAAAATCCGAAAAATCTCTTTCAGGGTTACAGTTAAAGCAACATTTAAATAACTGCGACAAAACAAACACGAGGCGAGGGCAAAAAGTGTACACATTTTTACTAAAACTTCAGCTCTTACTTGTCACAGATAAGAAGCATTGCAGGTGAGGCCTGCAATGTGGAGCTGACAGTCAGGCATTGTAAATAGCAGCTGTGCTTCTATAGGCGCAGGAGGGAATGGGTCCAAGAAGAGAAGCAAGCCTAGACTTCTCCCCCTTAAGGTCTTTGACACAAATGAAAACTAGGCCAAGGGGTCCCGCGCAGAACCAACTGGCAAGGCGTCTTGTTGCCTCAGAGAAACGTTTCACATGCTATCCATATCTTAAATACTTCAATTGACACATCAAATTCCAACTGAAATGATGCTTCAACAAAGCTAAAGTCCTGCGGCACAGGACAGAGACAGTAGTAAATATTGACAGGGAGTTCAAAAGGGAGTCACTATAAGTCTGAGGGTTTGGCTAATCTTCATTCAAAAAGAATAAAAAAGCTTGGCCACCAGAGGATCCTATCAAAGCTCTGTTTGCTGGAAAAGCTGGTTGGCAGGTGATGTCAACGCCATCACTCTCACTTCCCAGATGGATCAAACAAGTCGGAGATGGGAAGAAGAGGGACGTAGAGGCGGAGGCGGGGAGGGGATTAGTATCCATAAGTGGATGGCAGAAAAACAAATGATCTGAATAGTTCTGTGAGAGAGACATCTGTAGGTGACTGTTTCGGGAATGGAAAAACAATGCTAACATCGCTTAAAGAAGCCCTTGACCTTTTTGTTTTACTTTAAAAAAATCACACATCTTGTCTGTGACATGCCTGTGCTAATACTCACAGTTTAAAAGTTCCCTGAGGATACGGATGTGTACATATTTATTTTTGCATAGATGCAATGTTGTTTTTACGTCTTCTTTTCCCACATGAACAAAAGCAGGGAAAAAAAGCAGGAAAAAACACTGGGTATGGGAAGTCCTGTCAATGGCACCCACCATTTGAGTGAATGGGAGGCACAGCATGACAGAAACGCCATAACAACAATGCCAAGCCAATAGTTGGCCCATGTGTTTCAGTATACTGTCTATATTTCTAAATACATCTAAAACATTACAGCAATTCTAGACCATAGACTCCAAAGATTACAAATATATTCCCAAAAAAGTATAACAATTTAACTACAACTAAAAATCCCAGAGAACTGAGGCATTTTATAGTATATCTGAAGGGATCATTTTGCCCGCATGACTGAGCTGTTATCTCATATTAGCATTACAATTGAAGCAGGAAATAAATACATGTGTAACAGGTCCCTCAAAAGTACCAAACATGGTGTAGACCTGAAACAGGTCCCTCGTGTTAAAAGAATAAGCCCACATGGCAGTCCAGTGAATGTTTGTACATGGTCTCACTTTGTTCAGTGCACCCTTAGCTAGGGCTGGGCGATATGGACCAAAAGTCATATCCCGATATATTTAGGTTGAATATCGATATACGATATATATC
>JAODLI010047060.1:0-16987 GCA_027575585.1 Percopsis omiscomaycus
TGTGTGTGTGTGTGTGTGTGTGTGTGTGTGTGTGTGTGTGTGTGTGTGTGTGTGTGTGTGTGTGTGTGTGGACTGATATTGGCAGTTGTGTTATTGGCTGACTGAGCCTCTCTAAAAATAGCCATATTGTAACCACCAACGTAACCTGTGTGTGTGTGTACGTGTTTGTATTTGCCTAATACTTATTCCAAGGGTTAGTAACCAGCACTGCTTGTATCTATGTTTGGAAATAATTAATAATGGACTAGTGAAGCAATAACAAACACACACACACACACACACACACACACACACACACACAGGCCAACAGGCGTTTGTGCTCCACTGCCTTATAATCACTGTCCCTCCCTGTAGCGACTTCTTCAACATAAAACCAAACACATGTACCATTGTAGAGGGAACCATTAAACCTGCCTTTGGATACATGCTCATGTGCGCGCTAGTGTGTGTGCGTGCGTGTGTGTGTGTGTGTGTGAACGCACTTGTTTTTATCTTCTCTCACTCAGATTTTCAGATTTTTGTCTCACTGTAGACTCTCTGTCTGGCTTTCTCTTTATTAAATGCGATATGCTTTATTGGCATACTGTTAATATACAATATTGCCAAAGCAGTTTAGATAAGATTCAGCTCTGATCTAACCTAAAGTGACAGGAAATGTATCCCAACACAAGAATGGCAATATTACGGTTCGTGTGTTATCATGTGTTGTAATGTCAAAAACAACAACAAAAAACAGCATAAGGTGCTATTAACATAAAGTTACATAGAACTCTCTCTGATTTTGGCTCACTGTACACTCTCCTTGTCTATGTCTCTCTCTCTCTCTCTCTCTCTCTCTTCCTCCCCCCACCTCCAGTTGAGTTTCGGGGGAATGCCCCACAGTGGAAAGCCCTTGGGTGGTGGGAGGAAGAACTTCAGAGGCTGCATGGAGAGCATCAACTACAACGGAGACAACATCACTGACCTGGCCCGGCGCAAGAAGCTAGACACCTCCAGCTTTGTAAGTCGCATACATACACCCGCACACAAAGTCACAGGCAAGACACAAGAATCCTCTGTCTTGCACAAGAAACAACGGAGATACACTATTAATCATGATCAATCTGACCCCTTGCTTGCCTCGCTACATGTTTCTTGTTTATGTTCTGCCAGGTTTTTCAGCGCAGACTAATACAAATAAAATATCGCTGTGCAATAGTTTTACTTTTTAGGTTTGTAGGAGAGCTGCATAATGCACTATCCACTATCCTTACCGTCATTTCAGTATAGTACCAATCCCAAAGACGGTTACACAACCGCCCTTAAAGAGTGTAAAGATGAAGGCCTGCACTCACCAGTAGTAACCAGTGCTTCCTTTAAGGGTCTGTGTTGAATTGACAGCTGCTATAAAGTTCATTAGGCAGTCCCAAGCAAAACAGATTCCCTCCCAGGATACAGTCAGAAAGGAATATTCACAGCTGAAAGTACATTTTTTTTATTACAGAGAGAGTAAAGTACCGAAAAAAGGTACCGGTATCAGTTCAAATGTGAACGGTACCCTTACCATACTCATATTGTATATTATATTCGTTTCTAGTTATAAAATATTTACCAGATATCCCACTTACTTTTGTTGACATATTTGTCTTTTCTCTGTCATGACCACAGCTTTAATAGGTTTTTGGAAAGAGGCTGCAGGTTTTTAGTGTCCAAAAGATTGAGCCAAATCTATGTTTACCTACTGGTTACCTACTGTCTCTGCCTGTCTGTGATTCAGCGCAATCTGTCCTTCTCCTGCATGGAGACACACACCTTCCCGGTGTTCTTCAACGCCACCAGCTTCCTGGAGCTGCCGGGCCGGGCCAATCACAACGCGGCCTCTGTGGGATTCCAGTTCCGCACGTGGAACCCCGACGGACTCCTTCTCTTCAGCAACCTCGATAACGGAACGCTGGAGATCTCCCTGGAGGAGGGCAAGGTCGTGGTTCACATCAACGTGACGTCTCTCACTAAGAACCACCGGGTAGACATATCCTCAGGTAGGCCCAGGAGGGAAGTCCTATTCTACTGCTTTCCTTTTGGGACATTTCACCCGAAAAACTAGAGGGCACTCGGTGGCTCCACCAAGGCTGAAAAGATCAACTAAAACCTTCCACAGATTGTGTCGATACATTCACTAAATTATAATAGTAACACTAATATTAATACACTTTATTTATATAGCACCTTAAAAACATGATCAAGCTAATAAATAAATAAACAGAAATAAATAATAATAATACTACAATAATAAATAAAACAAATAATTAAGGTGAACTAATGAAATTAGTTATGTAATAATGTAATGATAACTTATGTAAAGGATAAAGACAACATCACATAAAAGCCTATAAAAATAGGTTTTAAGAAGTGGTTTAAAACTTTCAACTGAATAAAAGCTACAGTGGAATCATTGTTAGTATGTATCTTTTAAATCAATATTAGTATTCATTGTCGATTGTCCTTTATTTATTTCCCAATATTTCCACATTTCCTTTATTGAGCTCCAAATCACCTACCAAATCCTTGGCACAAGTAATATAATAATATAGCAGTAATAATATAACACATATAGCACAGAAATTATATTGTGTTTATATTACAGTAGTTAATTAGCTTAGTGGTTGACTCTAGTCTGGCATCTAAAATAGGACCGTTTCCCCAACATTGTCACACCTGTTCCACAAGGTAACAGTAACTCACTGACTTCTCACCTCACCTCCTTTCCTCGTCTCTCGCCGTCTTATCTCCCTTCGCCTCTTCCACGACCTCCTCTTCCTGCTCATTTCTTCTTCCTGCCGCCTCTCTCCGCACTCCTCGGTGAGACGTACTTTGTTATTCTATGCACTGCAACTTTAGAAGGCCATCATTGCCAAGGGTAGGGATTATTATCAAGTTACCCTCCGGGCTAATTGGACTGGAGCCTGCGATCACATCACTGTTTCTAGAACGCACGCACACACGCACGCCATCACACTCGCACGCGCGTGGGCCCACTCTTTGAATCTATTATTAACACAGATAGGCACGCTGACTATAATAGATGACACAGTGGGAGCTCCCTGGACTTGTAATGAGATGCTGTGGTCTCATTAATGGCAAACACACAGAGATGGAGGGCAGATGCGTACCGCCCCAGTGACAGAATGAGTGAGCGGGTGAGGGGCAGAGTTGGGTCCCATCACGTGCGTGTTTCTGGCAGTGTGTTTTTGTATGTGTTGGTCGGAACCCACTAATGGCTCAGGTTTTATTTATTCATTTTTTTATTTTATTTTTTAATGTTTTTTGGGGGAGGGTGAATTGTATTTATATTTAATTTATAGTGTTTATTTCATTCATAGCTTTATAAAATACTGTACGCATAAATTTTTCAATGTTGTTGATGGTTGACTAAACCGTATAGTTATATATTTTTGTAATGTCACTCATAGTTCTTCTTCTTCACTTTTTGGCTCAAAAAAGACCACTGACTTGCAGACTCCTGGGCCGCAACCCCATTGACACCCCACTGCATGGCTACTGGTTTTCACAGCAGAAAGAATATGTACTAGTGTGTGTTTGGGTGACCCTCCTGCAGGCGCGCGCACACACACACACACACACACACACACACACACACACACACACACACACACACACACACACACACAGGTTAGTCAGACTGGTCTACCCTGAAGGAGGCTCTTTGCCCAACTCGTTTTGAACTGAGAGAAGAGGAGGAGGAGGCAATAGAACAAAAAGGAGGCAGAGAACAAAGGGAAAGAGGAACATAATGAAGAAGGAGATTCGCGTCCCTGGTAGTGGCCAATGACCTGAATTTATATTTTTATGATCTTATTCTCCATCGCCACAGTAACCCTCTGGGTGCCAGGTCATTAAACTTAACAGGCCACCCTGATTGGACACACAGGGACCTTCGGCTGTGTACCTTGGCAGGCGGTTGATCGACGCAAACTCAGCCCTGAAGCCATTCCTGACCCGCGTAGACTCTGCTCTCCCAGGAGTGACAGCCCGTGCACCTCACCCACCTCATTCAGTCACACGGAGGGATGGACAGAGAAAATGGCTAAATATGAGGCCACTGAGAGAATGCTTTGAGTGTCTAAATGGTTTGTGTGTGTGTGTGTGTTAATAAAAGCTACTTAGTTGGGGTTCCTGAGGGGCCTGTGATCTAATTTCCCCATCACTTCTCTTTTACTCACTCATCAACTGGCTATAACTCATCCGTTTCCCTTGGTCTCTCTGCCTGCTCGCTCACTTCCATTTCAGCAGGACGTAAGTGTTGTCCTGATGCCTCAGCAGTGTCTGAGCATGTTTGGATGTGCCCGGACAATCAAACCCGTGAAATGATAGTGTGGTCCACTAAACCAAGGCTTGGGAAATTCTTTATCACGGTACACGAGTCCTCCGGAGGTGGTCAGAGTGTGTGTGCGCGCGCTCGTGTGTGTGTTGGATGCATGCTAAAATGAAACCAAGTGTGTTTCCATGGAAACTATACTCCCTGTTTTTGAACATTAAACAAATGTTGGAAGCTGATACAGTAGATGAAGAAGTTGGTGTGGAGGTTGTGTTTAATAAAGTCTTTTTTTATATTTATAGTACAATAGATTTAGTTGCCCTCGCAGAGAGAGACAAATATGAAAACCACAAATAAAGATAAGTGTTGATGATTGAAGTCACAGAAAAAATATGAGAAGGGTAAAATATAGTATTTTCTTCCCTTTCTTTCTTCTAAGTTTACTTCAATTCCATGTTCAATTCTATTTATCCTGCATCCCGTCAGGTAGTTGATGCTGACGCAAGGGATGCAGGATAAATATAAGAGGAAGGGAAGAAAATGTAGTAGCTTTTGCTTCAATAAGACATCATCAGGCGGTATATTATCATAGACATTATACTGTGAATATCCAGTATTGAACCACAAAAATATATAAAAACTGGCCCTTGACTGGTATTATTTATTTTGTATTTTTGCCTTCCTTTTATTGTCAAATATTGGTGCTTTTGTGATTACTTTTGATCTTATTGTGGTTATTTCTAGCAGTGACGATAATAGTATTATTTTTTTCAGTAAACACTTTCCTTCAACATGAACACCATTAACTTTTCCATGTTTATACATCTATCATTCCGCTACATGTTTATTAATTCTAAGCTGTAGTTTTTGTGTAAATCAACCCGCCTGAAATGGCTTCAGCCCTACATGTCATACAGTTCATATGTCTGGCCCAAATTTACAGCAGCAAAAGTCTTTCCTTTCACTCAGCAAAGATGTTTTGCTGTGTGCGTGTGTGTGTGTGTGTGTTTGTGGGCAAACACCCACCTAGCTAGAAGACATAATATGAGCTAAAGATGCGGACAATCTTGTCCACACGCACATCCTCGCTCAGTCACAGATTGGAAAGCACCAAGCATTACAATAATGGAAAAGCCTCAGGCACAGATTTTGGAAAGGGAGGGAAAAAACAACAACAACAAAAAACAGACACTAAAGCCACTGATTTTACTGCAATGTTTATGTGGAGGAGCACATACTGTATGTGTTGGTAATGAGGTGGAGAAACCTGTGAGAACCAATGAATTTAGGAAAACATTCAAATATAGAAACGTAGGAAATGAGAGGAAGAGTGAAACGGGAAATCAATTGTGGGCAATGAAAAGAGACTTACTCAGAGTGGAAGACAATCACTGCATCATTTATTCGATGTTGCTTTTCAGGTACTAAAACTGTCCAATCAGAACATGCACATTTAAATTTTAACACATGGCTACAACATGCTGATTTCACCCTCATTCCTTCATTTCTTTTAGAGTGGCTCGGATATTGCTCATTATCCTTGAATTATCCTTCTATTACAGTGGCTTCTGTACTGCATTACCAATATCGCATACTGTAGGTTTTTGTGTGTGTGTGCTCGACACCTTTTGGCTCAATCATTTTGTTTCGTCAGTCAGTTAAAATGTCTTTCATTTGTCATTGATACTGAGGCAAATATGGCTGAAAATCAACTGAAATACACACATGCACATGCACACACACTTATGACACAGGCAGGGTACCTCTAGCTCTGCCAGGTTTGCAACCAGACAGTTTTGAACCTGAGGCATTGGTTTTCCATTCTATTATAATTCTGAGCCTCTATACTCCACGCCTAGACATATAAAGTCATTGCCGCAACAGCTAAGACAATAGATTTCTCTCCCCGTGCACATTATACTGAATACAGCCCATGCCATGGGTACAACGTTTGATAAGGATAAGCAAGCAATTGAAAATATCAGCGTTCAATCCAAATAGCATTAGAATCCTCCATTCAACGGTTAAAACATTAAAACTCATATGTAATTACTGCAAAGATGAGAGCCTTATATAAAATACACAAAACAAAGCAGGGCATTTAGGACACAGGGGTGTTAAGAATTAATTCATATTTCTACTGTACTCAACATTGTTGTCTTTTTTTCGCTAAGTAAATTGATTTAAACATAAATCCATTCTTCACTCAGATATAATTTGCATTAAACCAAAGAACCTAAAATTAGTGTGCAATGTAATTAGTGTAATGAGTGTAAAGAAGGAGGGGTAGTTAGCCACTACGTGTAAATGAAAATAAAACCATAAATAAAAATAAGTCATGTTTGTTGATGCATGTCGAAATCATTCTGGTTACAATTTCAATAAGAATTCAATGTTCAATGCTTTTTTTTTTTTGTAATAAGAGAAAAAAACATTACAAATTTGTAAAAATCCATCTATCCAATCTTTCTGTTTAGTTTTTGCTGTGTTTTGTACGTCAGTCTTGACTTAATTAACTCCTCTCTCAATACTGTCAACTACTTCTGACTGGCGGTTACCCTGGAACTTAAACTCTCTCATGGAATTTACAACTGTCAAATGTTTTCAGTTTATTTTTATTTTTTATTATAGCCAACATTAGCCTTGTTATCTGTGGCCTGGTACAGTAGACACAATATACTCCAACTATGGGTATTAATGTATCAATGAGCAATCAATCAGCACTTCTAGTTTCTAAATCTTATTTATTTTGCAATAATTGTTGCATTGTTGCAACATTTCACAAGCTGCCATGCTTTACAACATGGTGTGGGTCATTAATTTTTACGGCTAATGCAAAGACAAATGTCTTACTTCCGCATTAAAACGAGGTAGGTCCATAACATATTTCGATGGAATCATAAACTGTATTGCATTGTTTGCCTACGGTTCTGCCCCGCTAGCTTTTTATGCCTTCAGTCTGACAACAACCTGGTTTCGAACTACCGTCTGCTTCTTTTTGTACATTCGCTCAGGTGATTAACTGGTTCCGACCCCCCGCCTTCACGACTATGATTCTGGCCTCTTCCCCCCTGTACATTTGCCCTGGTGACTATCCGTTTACAACTAACTGCCAGCTACACAACGTAGAAAACAAGAAATCTTAATTCAGTCAAACCAGTCAAACACACATTTCATTAGAAGAAGTTAGCTTTATTTGAAAGTGTGAAGGTCACATGAATCTTTGAAGATTCTAAAACTTTTTTATCATATCTTAAGCTGTAAGAGGACTGCTAGGAAACATCAGGAACCCACTGAATGTGTTTAGCGTGCTGAGATCATCATAAAGGACACAGCCAACCTGGAGACGCATGGAGACCACATCTCCCTGTTGCAGCGTTAGGACCAGGGCATTAGAAATGTGTGAATGCTCCTGAGTCACCTCCGAATTGTGCAAGATTCTGCGATCATTATGATAGAGATTCACTGCCATCCATTCTCCCTTCTTGTTGTTGAAGGCAGTGAATCTGAAGTAGTACACTCCACTGACTGGAGCTGTGAAGAAACCTGCATCAAGGAGAAACAAAGTGACGTCAACTCTGTGTCTCTGGTGGATCAGTGGTTCTCAGTGTGTTCCACCCATGACCCCCAAGAGAAGTGGCTTATAGTGAACATGGGGACACAATCTGTGAACAACTAGTGTAAGATAATGGTATACTGCATATCTAAGCAACCACAAACACCAAAATGTGTTTTTAAAGGCGCGATACGTCCTTGGCATATAATATTAATGATCTACAGTACCATAAACACTAAGAACATCCTTATTGGAAGTTTTACTCTACGAGGTGTCTGAGTGTTTTGGATGCTGAGTATTCAAGGATAGTAGAAGACTCTTGCGACCAGCAACTCAGCTGTACAGTATTTTATGTCATAAAACAAAGATCAATTTACTCCAAAAACTGTGTGGACTCTGATGCCGAGACTAACACCTAGAGCTGCATGTAAGTGAGTAGGTTAGATAAATAATAACAACCCCATGTCCTACCCTAAACCTCAGCTTTGGTAACCACTGTCATAGATAGCAGAGAGTTTAATGTTTGGGTGTGAGAGGTCACTTACCTGTTATTGGACTGTAGGCATTGCCAGCATTTGTGAATAATCTTGTGTAGACCAGTGGAGTTTCAGTATTAAAAGGTCCCACTTTTCCAGAACTGGTCAATCCGGCAGAGAAAGCCACCTTTGGTCTCTCTGTAAACATTGTGGAAAGATCGAAATGGGAGGTAATTATTACACTAAAAACGTGTACATTGTATTGTTTGATGTAACTTAGACTAGTTAATTTAACTGCTTTTTCAACTGTTCAGTTGAAATGAAATCACCTGAAATCTCTCTCTCCAGCTTTTCCACCTTGCTCTTCTGGAGTTGCAGTTCAGTCGTTGTAACCCTCAGCTCCTCTCTTAGCACCATCACTGCCATGCTTAGCTCCTTGACCTCGGTCTCACTAGCGGTCACTCTCGAGGTCACAGATGTCAGCCCTGTTGCTTGTGCTACAGAAAGGGAGAAAAACATAGTAGTGCTTGTCAAAGGAGGTCAGGGTCAAATGTAATCCTTGTATTAAGGATAATTATCTAAGTATTGTTATACTACTGCTGCTGTTATACAATTAATTATTTAAATTAATAGGTGAAGTAATTTAGGCTACTAATTGTAAGTCGCTTTGGATAAAAGCGTCTGCTAAATGCTTAAATGTAAATGTATATAATAACAATAATAATAATAATGGTAGTTTATATACAGTATTTGTGCAGCAAAAATTGGGTCCAAACGTTTGAGAACTACACTGTCCAAAGCTCCTGAATGTCAATGCAATTACATAGCTGTGTTCTCTTTCTCCATTTCCTCAACTTTGTTCTTCTGGAGCTGCAGGTCCATCTTAGTAGACCCTAGCTCCTCTTTGAAAACCTTCACCTCATTCTCAATGGCCGACAGGCGGTAGAGCAGGACTGAAACATCTGGAGTAAATGGTGTATTTAGTCCTTTGATTTGACTGGAAAGTGACTGTAGCTTAATGATAGCTACTAGATACAGTATACCTACAAGTAACAACTATTATTGTAAGCTTAACATTGGTTGAGTGTAGCATCATCTTCACTTTACCCGTGTTATCTCTCTCCAGAGCAGTGACTTTGTCTTTCTGGGTTTGGTGGAACTCAGCTCTACCCTGAGCTCAACCATCATGTGTCTAAGGGCTAATAGTTCACACCACCATCAGGTCCAGTGCTAGTCTGGTTGTATTATTGTAAGTATTATTGTACTAATGCTGTTATATAATCACAAATGCTGGTATTTCCAGCATTTGTGATTACACTTGTGTTGACCAGTGGAAATTCAGTATTGAAGGGTTCCAGTTTTTTTACTAGAATCAATGTGGCAGTGAAAGCCACCTTTGGTCTCTCTGTAAACTGTGTGGAAAGAGAAATGAGGCAATGGATTTTTCATTATTGCATTGCATTGCAATGATGAAATAACTGTTTTTTGATGTTTTATGATTTTACAAACTTGCATATATAAAATATATTTGAATCCATGACTATTATATTTATTATACTATACTATTATATTTATTTTGAATTTTTGTTTAATTTAACTGCTTTAACACATCACTATCCAAGTTGAATAGGCCTTTTATTTCATTATTTATTTATTTTTAAATTTGAACACAAACATTTTTACAGCGTTGGTCAGGGCCCCCAAGGTGTCTGGTTGAGTGTAGTCAACAAGTATTATCTACTTTACCTGTGTTGTCTCTCTCCAGAGCAGCGACTTTGTCTTTCTGGGTTTGCGCGTCCTCTCGGGAGGATTTCTGCTGTAACTTAAACTCCACCACCATGTCTCTAAGGGCTCGTATTTCAGCCCACACATCAGGTCTAGCAATTTGTAAATCGTCCTGTTCTTCAGACAATGCCCCCAACAGACAAACCAGCAACAACTGTAGAAAACCTTTCATTTTAAAGAAGAAAACACATTTACTACAATGTTGATAAACAACAGTCGTAACAAGCCTGCTCTCTGTGTTCTGGTCTTTGGTACCAGCCGCCAGCCCACTTGTAATAACAACAGTGGTCAACAGTTCCTTATCTGTTGGTGGGTGTGAACCTCCTCCATGCTCATATTTGGGAGGCAGGGCGAATCAAGTTAGGTTGGTAGGCTGGACACTCAGCTGTCGCTCATAGGCTCTTTATCACATATATTGCAGGTGATATATGCATTCACTAGCCATGTAAAGTGTCATTTTGTGTGACTACTTTATTTTCCTGTAATTCCTGTATTCTGTTTTAGCTGTTTTGAATTGAAATGAGAATGTTCAACTGAATAATATAGCTAAGGGGTGTGTGTGTGTGTGTGGGTTTAATCTGTGTGAGGCTTCCCAGCGATCCCACCGCCATCTTTGCCGTTACGGTTTCCATGGTCCCGGCAGAGATCACAAATCCCCTGGTCACCGCAGTGATGATGATGAATTAAAGTCTAACCCCTGAAAGACCTAATTGTAATTATGCAGAGAGCCAGGCAACAGAGCAGGTCATGAGAGCAGGGACCGCAGAGGACAGATTCAAACCCAAAGACATGAAAACCAAGAACAGGAAGCCAGAGGAATAGAAAGAGGAAGGGGGGGGGGGGGGTGCAAATGGAGATTTGTATCGGCAAGATGTGATGGAGAGGAGAGGGGGATGAAAGTAAACCGGCTTCTCTCTCGGCTCCAGTAGTAATGTCCCCCGTGCTGAACATCACTCATATCTAATGGAGCAAAACTACTAGGCGAAAGAGAGAGGCTACAGTATACCTATACTGGCACTCGCACAGACGGAAAGCCACTAGACGCACACACACACACACACACACACACACACACACACACACACACACACAGCACAAACAGACACATACTGTATAGGCACTCAGACACTTTGCGTAGATCTCCTACGGTTAATGGAGTTTGCGGCACTGGGGCCGTGGGACTGCAAAGCACTCTCCAGCACTCTGTGAAAACGCTTAGAGAACCAACAGAAGACAAGAGGGAGGGAGAAGTGAGGTAGCCTTGGCATACATATGAGAATTGTTGTTCCCATCTGATTATCATCCCTTGCTGTCAGAGCGGCTCGCCGTGATCGAACATGCAGACAGAAACAGACAAGGAAAATACAGCAGCGCCGAAAGAGAATCCAGATCCACGAAATAAGAGGCAGACAGAGAGACGTTTGCTCCAATCACGACAGCCGTTGCCATCTCCGCACATTCAAAGACGTCTTATAGCCCAAACTACACAGAGCATTTTGTTTGCATTTGGTGTAGGATATTTAGAAATTTATGTTTTTTTACTTTATTGTTTTCATGTCAGGAACAAATGGGAGACATACTGTACAGTGCTGTATTTTGAATGGGTTCCTGGTAAAACCCTTATTATTATTATTATTATTGTTGTCATAGTCATTCTCAGCTCAAACATTTTTTAACCTCTGAAACATAGCCTAATTATATTTATAAAGAAACATTAAGAAAAACATTTCAGATAAACATGTGAATGTTCGTTTCATTGCTTTTTATCACTTGGGATAGTGATGTCTCTCCCTGCCCATGGTTGTTTGGTGTTGTCAGATAACAATCTCCTAGAATAAGGACAGCATCATGTAACAAGGTTTCTTCACCTATGCATTTGCACAACATTACTCGAAGGTTTATCATTCGCTCCTCAAAACAGTCAATAATTGCAATAATCGAAAGTTATCATTCACTCTTCAAACAGTCAATAAGTGCACTGCTTAAAATTCTTAGAAATTATCAGAGTAGAAAGAAGTGAATTTATTTATTTATTTATTTATTTATTTTGGTCATCAATTGCCACATATTGCCAGTTAATTATTGGAGGTTATAATGTGTCGATATCAAACGCTTCATAGACCCACTCAGCAGGGTGTATTTCTGTCATTGTGTCATTCTGTGCACAGGTTCAGGCCTGAACGACGGACAGTGGCACGCGGTTCGTTTGGTTGCCAAGGAGAACTTTGCCATGCTGACGATGGACGGCGACGAGGCGTCTGCGGTCCGCACCACCTCCCCGCTAACCGTCACCACTGGAGGAACCTATCACCTGGGAGGTACGCGGCTCACAAAACCAACACACCGTTTTTGAATAGCACAACTAGCCAGGGAGCTAGAGGGGGATACGCATACAAGGACAGGGCAAAGGAGATGTTGGAACAGGCGAGGATTAAAGTGCAGCTCAGACAATTGGGTTTAATCATTTTGTTTTTCTTTGTAATGTTGTTATGTTGACAATTCAACAGCCCCTGACTTTTTATTTCTGTTGACGTGCCATTTTATGTTGGATTTTCAATGAGCCGATGTTCGATTATTGATCTTCATTTTACTTAAAAGTATCTGCCAAAGAATTGTTCGATTTTTTTTATTTACTTATCAACAATAACACAGGCAAACAGCAGAGGACATCATAAGGTATGTGTGTGCGTGCACGGATGTGTGTTTAAAGGTATAAGTCTTCCTGCCGATCATTAATCTCACGCAATCCATATCCCAGCAGTCAGAATTTGGGAAGTTACTCACTTAGAGTGTCTAGACACTCTTACACACACACACGCGCGCGCGCGCAATCTGTCTGAATTAGGAAGACGCCAGGTTAATGATGCCAGACACTGCTGTCCGTCTGTTGGAAGATGGTCCGTATCAAAGTGTGTGTGTGTGTATGTGCGTGCTAGCAGTGGCACCTGTAGGGAATTACAGTAACTGAGAGTGATTGTATGGGTTCTAATTCATTCTATTCACTCATACACCAACTGTCATTCTCTTCCCCTTTAACTAGTTCGTTGTACCCCGTTTTGTTGAGTAAAATGTCTTATTCTTTAGTTTTTGCAAAACTTGAAATATTAATATGTTTAAATAAGGTAAATTAATTTGACCTGGATATGTTGAGGAGGTTTTGAATCTACTTATTCGCGTTTGGGTCCTACAAACAGCTTTCCACCGTTAACAGTCAATTCAGGCTGCTAATTCATCACCATTTATCTAGTCATAGTTTACTTACAGGTACTCCCCCGAATTCCTGCCACAGCTCACTTTATGTTTGAAGGACAATTGTCCACAAAACATAGGCAGCTGTAGGGGGAGAGAACAGTGTGTGCCTATGAGAGATATAGGGGGGAGGAGAAGAGAGCAGTATGAGCTTATCAGAGCTGTAGGGGGACTTCATCACTCAGGAGTTACAAATCCAAACATTGATTTTTATAATTCAATAAAAGAGCAATTCCAGAAACAAATTGAGGAGTGTCTGTTTAACTATAGAGGCATTCCCCCACACACACAAACACTCGGGAACGCAGACACACACACACACACACACACACACACAGGTGCACTGTAGAGACACTGTGTTCTCTCAGAGTGTGCCTTCCTCTGAGGTACTATGTGGGTTAGATTGGCAGGAACTGTAACTGGGGGTTAGCTTGTTAATTTGTCATACGGTAACATAATGGATGATGTGAAGAAGGCAGGCTGCCAGTAAACACCAGTCTGATGTGATACATGTTTATTATTACGGCAGTACAAAACGTCATTCAGGCCACAGCTTTGCCGGCTTGCAAAGTACCACTTCAAAAGCCTTTTTTGAATGCTTTCAATCAGTTGATTTAATCTCCATCCTTACTTAATTATTTTTTAATTCATTGGGAAGCTGCGTAGCTCTGTCAGAGGCTTCAGGCTCTCAAAATGATGTTTGGTTTTGCCTTTAGGTGTCTGTCAACAGGATTAGGTTCCGCTTGTATGGAAACGAGGTTTGACATGCTGACTTATCTGCTGCCTTTGTGATGTGGCTTGTATTGGTCGTCCCCCAGATTTACAGATCTTGGAAATAGGCTTTAAACTTTCTTTGGACAAATAGCAGGAAAGAGGAGATCATTAGGAAATATGTGCATTTGTATGCACACAAGTTGCTATTTGGCCAGATATGAATCTCACCGAGTGAGACAGAATATCCAAATGCTCCTTGTTACATTAGAAAGCCAATTTCCATGCAGCAGAAAATAGATCTATAGTGTACAAAAGATTGTGTAGCCTGCAGCTTGCCCTCAATTACGGACTGATCATGCAGTTTGATGAGTCAGACAGGCTAAGCCAGCCTAAACCTCTACAAACAATATTTTCTTCAGACACTTCTATATGTCTGCAACTACACGTCAGTTGGCGCTTGCACTCTCAGTGTGACAGAGTGTGACAGGAAACACAAGCCCTCGGTTCTCTCAAATCATATGTGTTGTATAAGCAGAGGTTATGCACCACAATTTTTTCTTTCCCTTCTGTGGCTGGGTATTTATTACTCATGGCCAAATGGCATGTTAAGCCAAATCACCAGTAATTAGCTTTATTTCGATGCTTGACAGCCACAACATACATGCGCACACACACACACACTGAATGTAAGAAGCACAAAAATGCACACAAACACCCATACAAACAACAGTTATGCTTTAAGGCTATACTTCACAAACACTTACTGTATAATAAGCTTTGACAGGGAAGGGGGGCAGTGTATACCCAATGGGTAATTTTGTCATTAGGGCATTGCATTTTCACATGCGCCCGCACGCGCACATACACACACACACACGCATGCACACACACACACACACACGCATGCACACACACACACACTCTCTTACAGGTTGTAGACGTGGGCGCATTAACTGAGATAATTACCAGGCTGTGTTTAATCAAGCAGAAAGTAAGTCAAAGAGTCGGGGTGACAGACCGGTCCTTGGTACACTGCTGACCATAGAAATAAAGAATAGAAAATGGACACTTCCTGACCATCCCGGTTATGCAAGCTCTGCCATTATTCCCTCTTTCCACATCAGTCTGGAAACTCTCATTTGAACACAGGTTTACAGTACATGCTCTTTTCAAAACTGTTACTGTACATTCATGTTTAAAAGCTTTAATAGAGGACTAGGTACAGCCTCACCAAATTTGGAGTCAGGTCGTTAATACCTCTATAGCACCACCAACAGGCCAAACATTGACTCAATGTGAAACCACTGCTCACCACAATATAGTATTATTTCACTACAGCCAAAAAAGCAGTTTGGAAGCTAATCAAAAAAGATATTTTCTTATAGCCAGTCAGAATTATACTAGTTTTCATATTTGTGAGAGGCCACCTTTACTTCCAGTCCTCTAATGAACACATCCGTATTAATATGCATGCATTAATATTAACATCTGTATTAATACTTGTTAATGTGTTAATGTATTTTGTTGGATTAGGTGCATTGTGGGTGTGACATTAACTGTTGTGTGAAGCTGCATGTTGGTAGAGGCAGCTGTGAGAGGGGTTTTGAGTGTGTTCTCTGTATTGAATAATGCTTGTTCGCAACTGTAAAAAAAAAAAAGTGTCTGTTTTCAGCTCCATGCGGGTCGTGTGCTGGTGGTCTAATCACCTGCTGATGATTCGATTGACAACTAATTGCACAACTTTGTACTTTTGAGTACGAGTACTAATTTCAGGACCTCTTTCTTTTCCCCCTCTTCAAAATGGCTCCTCTGCTCTCTTTCTATATCACCATGTATTTTCCTTCAAATCCTCCATTCCACCTTCTCTCACCTCCACCCGTCTATCCTCCTGAGCGCTTGCTTTCAAAAGCCGTCTGCTGAGCCCAAAGCCTATTTTACGGCGCGTGGTTTCTCCCTCTTGACGGTGTGCTAAGAGAAATTAGCAAGTGACTGACACGAGACAACTGTAGATTGAATTTCTCAAGAGGCGAAACATGCGGGCATGTGCAAGTACACACACACACACACATATGTGCACACAAGGCCACGCAGAGCAGAGTTCACGAGGAGATAGGACAGTGAGAATAGTCCATTAATTGAAGCTTCACTTTGCCGAGCTTTACCTTTTTTTTTTTTTTGTTACTAGATATGTATGATGTACATTGTGCATATACTGTGTGAATATAATAATAATATAATGTGAAACTACAAATTTGTATACTATTTATATCACATCTTAAATCACAGCATAGTCATAGCAATGCTGTCTTCTGCAATGCCTTTTTCAAGTAGCCCAATCTTTTTCTATATATATCCACTTTTACTGTTGGCACTAAAGGTTCTGTAGGTAGGATTTTAGAACTAGAAATTTAGTGTAATTTCTTAGAAATGCCATAGACATATGTCAGCTATCAGTCAAATGCTCTGTGAGAATATCTGCTCTGATTAATTGCCCCTGCCTCCATATAAGTCGATTTCGGTTTTGGCAGCCTCCGAAGAATTCTGACCAATCAGGGACTCTTTTCCCTTATTGGTCCGACGAGGACACGAGCAACCCCTCCCTCACTTGAAAACTCCCCCAGAGCACATGCATTTAGTCTGGCTCACCCACCTACTCAGGACAGGAGACAGGATAGTCTAGTGGTCTAGGCAGTGAGTGCCTGAACGCGTTCATATTTTGGGTGAACGTGAACTGAACATACTGTATTTCTGCCTGATGAACGTTACTGTGAACTCGTTCATTCTGGTGTCTGTGAACTGAACGCTCTCTCAGTTAAATTTCGTTCATTAGGGTGCCAGATTTCTATAGAGCCTTCCACGCGAAAACCCCGCTAAAACACACCGTAAACAGGC
>JAODLI010047071.1:0-16986 GCA_027575585.1 Percopsis omiscomaycus
CACACACACACACACACACACACACACACACACACACACACACACACACACACACACACACACACACACACTCACTAAGATACTTTTAATGGCCAGTTGCCCTATTCTCCTGCAGGTATGCCCACCTGGATGGGGACCCTAAGGAGGTCTCTCCGGTCATTGACCAGTTCCTGGAGTGTGTGTGGCAGCTCTCTGAGCAGTTCCCGTGCGCGTTTGAGTTCAACGAGCGCTTCCTCATCGCCGTGCACACGCACGTGTACTCCTGCCAGTATGGGACCTTCATGGGCAACTGTCAGAAGGAACGCAGGGACTTGAGGTGAATACGAAGAGACGCCATGACAGCAAAGATAGATGGGATGGAATATGCAAATGAGAGTTCCCACTGGAATACACTGATCATGATATTGTAGCTAAGGTGTGTGTGTGTGTGTGTGTGTGTGTTTGTGTGTGGGGCTGTGTTGTAATCCCAGGCTCCACGAGCGAAGCTTTTCTGTGTGGAGTCCGCTTTGGAAGGACCGGGCCGAGTACACCAACCCTCTGTACAAGGCAGAGGACAGCCAGGCACAGGGCGTATTGAGACCCAACACTTCCCCCTACTGCTTCAAGTAGGTAACTGCACCTGACAGAGACTTAGCAAGGTGGTATGACAGACAGGTGGCATGTCTAACATGCTTGCTGTTCTGTAAATTAGATTCTACACACATTCCTCTCTTCTCTGTGTCAGGTTCTATCAACACACACCTTAGGGCTGGTATTTCCTCCATCACCTTTATTGCCATATTTTTGGTATTCATTTAATTTATTTATAATTAATAATTGACGCATTCATAATTGATTCACTATTTTACCTTACTGAGTTACCTTTTCATCAAGTGCCACTGCCTTCTAAGTCATCCACTCCTCTCTCTCTGCAGAATGTGGAAGGGTCTTTACAACCATGTAGAGAAGTCAGCACCTCCTCGCCAGTCCCCCGCCGACTTCCTGTCAGCCGTGAAGGAGGAGTCACGGCAGCTGGAGGAGGAGCTGACCAATCACGAGGAGGTAGCGCCAGGAGGACCCGCCCACACACCCCTGGGCTCCAGACAAGGCATACAACACACAGAGACACGCCCCTTCTCTTAAACCCCACCCACAACCTTAAACCAGACCCACTCCGTCCAGCACCTGGCTGGCCAGCTGGGTGTAGCGATTGGCTTTAAAGTCTCAACGCCGCCACAGCTGGCAAACTGTGTCAAAATTAAAACCCAGCCATTGAGATGCACCATTAGGAGTTTCTCTTTGAGACCAAGAGGTCCTGAATAATACGGTGGTCTTAGAATTAACATTAACTTACAAAGAAAGATGGATTTATAAACAACAATGAGCCATAATCTCAAAATGTACAATAGTTAGTAATAACAAAGTCAGTTTTACTGTGATTTATCACTGATTGAGGTAATACAATAATGATTTAGCCCACTGAATCGGTATCGGTAAAATGCTCATTGGCTCGTGTGTCAAAGAGATGCTGTCCAACCGGAGTGTCCTCGTCAGGCTGTGATGTGGTCCTACATTCTATCATCCATGACGCTTCACTCTACCCCATACAAAAAAAGCCTAGTGATGCAATAATAATAACCAAATACTATAACATTAACATAAAACACTTAAGATAAAAGAAAAGGACAATATTTATCTCTCTCCTCTTTACAGAGGGTAGCAGCTCTGACCGGGAAACCAATCACTTGGGAGAAGATTGAGGTCCCGAGACGGAGGACTAGCCAATTACAACAGAGATTCTGCGGGCCGGACCCTCCCACTACTTACACATATCCGATCACCAGCCCCGTACAAGACTATGGTTCCACACTTGCCACTGAAGTATCCAGTCAGAAGTCTTTGATGAAGGACCATGTTCTAACTCTGCCTTTAGGGCCCTCTGCCCAGGTCAAAGGTCACGACCCCGATGACCTTTCCACTTGCAGCGACTTCGAATCGGGTGTGGCCGATCTCAGTAGCCGCTCGTCCAGCGGTCTGTATGACGGCAAGGACCCAGACTCAGAAGAGGCTGCCTTCACATCTGCCTGACTGGAAATGAAACAGTTGATACAGGCTGAAAAATCTAGAAAAGATTTGAAAAACATACTTTATACCATTCCTAAAACACTGACATTTCATTAGTTAAAAACAGGGAATTATCAAGTGGATGCTAAACAGTCCTAAGACTTAATGGTGGCAATTGAAATGGACGGTTTTCTTATTTATTTAACATAATGGTAGTATTAAACCTTGTTTTCCCTAGTACAACACATATTTACACAAGTAGATAGCATAATTGTAGTTTGTGTCGCATTTCTTTCTATAAAGGGAGTTAAAGTTAATCAGTGAGAAACATTTTTCCTTTCCCAGAAAGGCTGTGAAAAAGAAAACAGAGCTCGGGAACAATAGGACATCCTGTTTTGTATTTTTTACTGTTACATTTTTATTTTTAAATTATTTTGATATGTTTGTGGTATGACATCATATGGAGGAAGATAAATAAGTAATATAAGAATCACTAAGCCAGGTTGATACTTTATCCTGATGTCTCATAGGCTACTGAGCGGAACAGGAGCCGAGAACAGAATGGACAGTTCCTAGTTTTCTTATCTGAAGTCTTCCTTAATTGTAAACAAGAAGAGTGTAATGTCATGAAAGGCAGAGCTGCCAGTTTAATTATCCACCTTTTCATGTGTGTCATAACCTCCAGCTCAGCCTCTCATAACACATTCTCTTCTCTGGGTTACAAATCACCTCGGTTGGCCACCACACTCTTGAAACAGGCTTTTAAAGACTGTTGTTTTAGCCTGTGAGGAGATACAGTTTTAAGTAACCTGCCGACAAACTGTTTCAGGAGTTTCAATTTGAGCTCCATTTGAGGTCATTAATTACTTAAATGCCAATATAAGGAACCAGCCCTTGATTTGACA
The DNA here is from genome assembly GCA_027575585.1 of Percopsis omiscomaycus. Lineage (NCBI taxonomy): Eukaryota > Metazoa > Chordata > Actinopteri > Percopsiformes > Percopsidae > Percopsis > Percopsis omiscomaycus. Next base: position 2,949 of record JAODLI010047071.1, read on the forward strand.
GCTACTGGAAAATTATTTCTGTAAAAATGTATGGACAATTTACAGCAATTGTTTTCTGATAGAAAATCAGTCAGTCATAATGAGTTGAAGGCTAACTTTATTTCTCAGTGAGTAGTTAAAACCATGAGCCGCCAACTCTCTTACATTCAAACCTTAATCAAGAAGAAAACTGATATTTAGCTAGGAGCCTAAGCAGCAGCTAAAAAACAAGTTCTCTATATAATTTTAAACACTTAATAAAATTTGAGTAAAAATCTGTACATAGTTTTAATTTTCTATAATCTAGAAAATACTGGGTTGGTGTGAATTTGTTGATAGCTTTCTTTCAGGAAATGGAGCAAATTTGAACAAATGAATGTAAGTTTACAACAAAGGCTAAACTATAGATTTTGTGTGCAGTATTTTATTTCTAAAGTCAATGTTTTTTTTGTTCTATTTGAGTGAAATGTTTTTAAAAGGGATGATATATAAACTCCAGCTGGTGTATTCTTCTCTAGACTTCAGATGAAAAGCCGTAAGGGCTTGTCCATGACACGCATGTATATCAACGTCTGTCCATTCATTTTTTTGAAACATTTTTAAAATAGATTTCAGGTGATCATTCTCATGGACAGATTTTTTTAGTTTAGTTTTCCATTATAACACCCAATTAAGTCTCAAGGTCTACATTAAGTAAGATTGGTCTCGAAAACATTCACATTTGGTTGGTCTGATGGTTTGCGTACTGTGCCAGCCATTCGATTCTAGTCTGACCATCTATTTACAAGTTAACCAGATGTGGCAGACAAACTGTGGTGGTATCTTTCACACACTTGCTTACCAGCTGTGTAATCTGTTATTACCACTGGCTGATGTGTGAACACTGCTGGTCAAAAAGGCCTCAAAGCAAAATGTGATATGAAAAGATCTAAGAAGAGTGTTCTTTTTTAATTTTCCCCCTTTTCAATGATTAAATAATCATGTTTCCTAATTGGGGATTTTAACGTGGGAAATTGTTGGTTTAGCAGTCATTGTTAAATTACATCTGCCAACACCGGCTGAGGTGTATCCACTGCAGATGTACACATTCCTGTGTGTGCGATGACCACCGAGCCAAAATATCCAGCTGTTACCACCGCTCTTCCACTGTAGCCTGTGGTGTCTATCTACTGTATCTTGTATATTGATCAATAAATGAGTCGTTAAAAGTGAAACCGGTGCTTTTTACTACAAGCAGAAAAAGGTTTGGTACACTATACTCACAAATGGCAAAAGGTTAAATGCTACTACTGTAAGTTACCTTCAACAGACACCTGTTTTAAGCTACTATTGAGTGCGGTTGTGTGTTCAAATTCACAAACAAGAAGTTTATTCTAAACGCTTTATTATCCTAACAAATTAAATAAGAACATATAATATAATGTGTCTTTCATAGCAATAAAGCTTATTATTAACATTTAAATACAGTATCCATATCTAGCAGCGTTTAAAACCAAATTCCCCCTCAAAGTCATTCCCAAATCAACCAACGTTTTCATCACATATTCCATTTAGGAAACTGAAATGGGAAATCGCAACAACCAGAAGTTCCACAGTCTTGGCATTTGTGCAGGAAGTAGTTTCCAATGCCTTGGTTTGAGCTCATTAGTCCTCTCTGTTTCCTGCGAGTGTGGAGATGTTAAATTTGCCAGTTCAGAGGTTTTGACACATACCGAAGGCTAGGTCATGTCAGGTTCAGTGGACGTAGCCTGTGCTGAAATAGATATGATTTCAACACTGATACATTGGAGCTAAAACACATTGGTGGCCTGGGATCACATTTTTAATGTAAACAGAACCTGATATGGGCAGTGAAAAGGCCTTCCAATCCAAATGATTATTTCTGTAAATAAAATGCAAAACGCAAGTGCTAAAATTGTTTGAATACAGGCATCTTTTTACACTGATTGTTTTGTTCCTCTGTGTGTGCCAGAAGGATTGCGGCTTCATAGCTCAATGAAACAAGGACTGAACATCGATGTCACAGATGTGCATTCAGTACACAGACATGGGCTTTGCAGTGGCATTAGGATTAGTAAAATGTGTTTCTACCAGAGCAGTAAATGTGTCGGTATCACTCCCTGATTTATCTCCCCATTGCTGGCTATTCCCATTATTGAGAATTTCATAGAGCAAGGCAAGTTTAGGAGGAAAATTTAAGAGTGACCACTGCTATCACAGTTCAAGCCCCTTCACACCGGATGCGGTACGCGCTGCGCTCACGGCTTGCTAAGGCGTAAACTTGAAATGTGCGGTTCAGTAAACGTCGGTAAAGAGCCCTCAAAATAGGTAGGTTAGAGTATAGCACCATTAGGTTCTGTCCCCTGTATAGCTCTACCATTATATCTAATGAAAAGCAAGGAAGCAACTGTGATATTGTGCATCTCATAAATCATTTATTCAACTGAAGTTATTGTCCTTAGAAACTGAATGCTGAAGATTAAAAATACTAGAGCGTATAGCGCCATATTCATTGTTTTTGCCTCCCTATACATTCTATTGTTTGCAAACGCTTTCACAGAACCGCTACAATATATTGACAGTGACACGTACTAAAGGTGGACTAGTAATGAGTCAGTGCCTTGCAACGGTAGTCTAATATTTATGCTGAAAATATATATATATATTAAAAAAAAATATCTGCATCATTGGTTAAACATACAAGGCATTTCCATTTGGTGTGAAGTTGTCCTCTCTAGATGCCTGTATCTCCCTGTCACAGACCTCCTTTTATGCTCCACTTCACTTTGTTACCCACAAACGTTCCATCAGACTGGATGAGGTGTGGGAGTAAAAGAGCTCAATTAACTGTTTTCTTTTTGACCGAGAATGTTGGTCCACGCGAATGTGATCTTGCACGTCGTAAGCAAAACACATGAATAGGATCTAGTGTGCAGCGCTGGCACTGCCGCATTCAAGGTGAAGGGGCTTGTATTGATCTATTATTCATAATCTGATGAATCCTGGTGACTTTTACCCGCAGCACAAAGTTCCTGTGATGTCACTGTTCCTGCTCTATTTACTTCTCCAAGGACCAACCGTCTTTAGGACCAGGTGTGACCAACAACACTGGCAATCTAACCATCATCGTCATGTTTCGTCATCCTTGTCGCTGATGTAGTGTCCTTCGTCTTCTCCTCCTCTTTCACCTACTATGTAAGAGAATCCCATCCCAAGACAATCTCAACCACTTCTAACCTGAGGACACACACAAAAAAACATTTGAGTGAAAATATGGAAATTAAAAGCTGGTAGAGAGAAGAATGACTGTGTATTTTGCAAGGCTTTGTACCTTCTAGTTCTACTGGCTGCTAGCAAACTGTCCGTGTGTGTTGATGGACTGCTGCAACTTCTCCTCTTTGGCCCTTCGGCTGTGGCAAAGCTGTGGAAAGACACACGCACGCAGTTAACAACGCACCATATCAATGGGGGGCAATCAAGAGAGCTAACTCCTAGAGATGAAGTAGGAGCTGATGCTTGGCACCAAAGCCCCCAGAGACATTCCACACTTGCAGGCAGTGCTTTTTTTTTTTTTTAAAGGGTCATTTAGATCTGTTCCCCTTTAGTCCAGCATGGCTGTGGTGCCAGGAACACAAGTCCTTTCACATTAAAAACACACAAGTTGATCTTGTGCCAGTACACTCGACAGTCTCACCGTTCTCTTCTCCATGAAACTGGACAGGAAGTCGTCGATTTCGGTGCGTCCCTCCAGGAAGTTCTCAGCCGTCTCCTCAGACTCCTCCTCTGCCTGGTGGGCAGCCACCTTCAGACGGGCCTGCAGAGCACTGAGACCACAGCTCTGGTAGGAACAGATGGGAGGCACGAGGTCGGGATATTATACACGCATCCCCACAGAGTCCTCGTTTATCAAATATGACATGGAGACTTTTGAATACCTATTAAACTGAAAACAAAAACTACTTAGCAACGGAAGCCCTTGCGCCTAGGTTGATTCCTACCTGGAGAACACAGATCACAAATAAACTACAACCTTTAACTAGGCCAGGAGAATGTGGGTGTGGATGTTTGTGACTCACCTCGCTGAGCTCATGCTGTCGCTGCATTTTTATTTCAAAGGCTGATTTCATCTGTGTCAGCTGTTCATACTGTCAACACAAAACCCAATGAACCAGTTAGCATGTAACATATAGCAACACACAGAGAGAGAGAGAGAGAGAGAGAGAGAGAGACACACCTTGTAAAGCATTTCCTGTCTTCTTCCCTCCAACTGTGGCTCCATCTGAAGGTTCTTCTCTGGAAAAGACAAAACAGTTAGGGAGGCGCAAACCATATAGAATGGTAGTCTTTGTGTGTGTGTGAGTGGTGTGTGTATGTCTCACTGGCCATGTCCACGATGCTGGTGACCAACTCTTCTTTGTCACTGGTGACCTGCTTGAGCTGCGGCAGGCTCATAAAGAACTCCAGCAAGATGTCCTCCTGTTCAGACATGTCATTCAGCTGGGACCCACTGCAGATGGGAGCAGAGGGGAAAAGTTCACAACCTATTTATGAACAGTTTACAATTCACTTACTAATAATACGTTGTTAAAAGTGTTATTATTAGTTTTTAATATTTTTTTAATCTAGTTTTGTAAAATATATGTGTTCAATTAAATAATATATTATTATATTATAAAATATAGGCTGTTTATACTGTATATTAGGCTTTTTAAAAATAAAAGGTTTGTATCAGTGCCAGGTAGTAATCAATTAAAGACTTATTATATTCCAATTGGAGCTAGCAGGTCTGTACACCATGTACACTGTGTGTATACCTCATCTCTGAGAGTTCAGGGAAAGACTCTGGAATCTCAGGCATCTTGTACATGTGACCGTTGAGTCCAGCCTGCGTGAGAGAGGCAGAAGAGACGGAGACAAATAAGCCTTGGCCTTAGAAGTGATCTGGACCTAAACTAGCCATTTAATAATTAGGCCACTGAGGTAAGAACGTGAGTGTGTACCTGTGAGTCCCCGGTGGGTACAGGCAGTGGTAGGTCATTTATCAGTCCGTATGGGGCTGGAGCTCTAGCAAGGCCGTAAGAGGGGTCTATCCCAGTATGAGGCGACGGGCCGTAATGGAAAGCCTGGGTGGGGTACGGAGCCATGCCTGCTGGCTTGTACATACTGCTGAAGATATGATGAGATATTAACTTGAGATACTAACTACCATTCGATACAAAGGTTAGCCTGGCATGCCAGGACGGTGGTGCTCCTATATAAACAGTATATATAGGATATATGAGCTGGAGACTCACTACGGGAAGCTGGAGGAGCCACTAGACATCAAGGCAGGAGGACTCTTCCAGAACTCGTCCAGCAGACTCTGAATGACCTTCCCCAGATCAGAGTGCATCCCAAACTAGATCACACACAAACGTATTACCAATAATAAACCTGCATTTATAGTATTTACGTAATATTTGCTGAAGGAAAGGTTTTATAAAAGGTGCCTACTATCAGGACTAGCGCAAAGTAACAAAGACTGGAGAGAAAAACAGCGGCAAAACCTGCTGGAAGCCAGCACACTAAAAATGAAAGTGGTCAAATATGCAAACTTGTCTGTATATACTGCATTAATACCAAGGTGACTTGGTATTAATGCAGATATTCCTGCATTAATTTAGAGAAAAAATGAAATGGTCCACCACACAATTATAAATTAATTGATACTAGATAAGAGTATTATTTCTAACTTATGGCCCACTCTAACTTCTGAGAAAATATTGGGCGAGTTGGGAAGTTTAGACATTTCATCTTTGCTTGATTTATAGTCCTCATACAGACCTAAATAACAGGAGGAGGAAGCTTATGGACAGCTACACAGCTTTGGTTATAAGTAATGTTTGGATGGATTTCTACCTTTTGAATCGTTTGTGTTTCTGTGTTAATAACCAACAGAGTGGCACTATCATCCTAATGATGATAATTATTAATATATATTTGATTAAAAAGGACCACAGAAGAAACGACGGCCCTCCAAACTATTGTCTCTAGCCAGCTATAGCAATTTCCAAGTTTGCTTCTATTAAACGTATGCCATCACTGCTCGTTACATTGGGAATCCTGTCCCCTGACTTCTCATCCATGTGTAACAACTCTTCAAGGCTGGCAGTCAGTCACTGATTCAACGTGTGAAACCATGCCGCCACCCACAAAAGACTGCTGTCAATAGCTCCCGTTCAGCTCCACATAGTAAACTTTAAAACACTCCAAGCTTTCACGGTTTTCTAGCCTTCGTCTTGGTGTATTCTGGGATTTAGTGAATACTTACATTTGTGATGAGGGGACTAGTGACCATGGTGCCATTATTGCCGTCGACTAGATGGTGCCCAACTGGAGGGTAGACACTGACTACTGGCTTCTCCTGAGGAAACTGAGGGGGCAGGAGGCTACAGGTGGAGAGAAGAATGTTTTTTATTTAAACTAATTTATATGTGGGTAGCAGCTCCTTATGCACACCACACAGCTCAGAGCCCAGTTGTGATGAGGCTGGAGTGTGTGTACTCACATGTTGACACTAATAGTGGAGTTGTTGACAGTGAATGGTATCCTGTACTCGACATCTTTCTGGATCTCTGCAAGGCTGGGGAGAAAGAGAGAAAGATGGAAATATCATGAGCTTTGAAGGTTTTCTAAAAATCACATTAGTAAGAGACAATGTTCATAAGTTCTGCTGCTAAATAGACAATCAGATGAGAAGCCTTTCACTATTGAACTGAGCTAATAACACAAACATTGGGTTTACTGAGGGTGTTTGTAATAGACCGGCTCCACTACAGCCATTGAGTGTGAGGCTTTGCCATCAAGGTGCTCCACTACGCGATGGCTGCGCCCAAGCTTTAAATCTCTATGGCTGACGTGACCGTTATCTATGGTTCAACTTCATATATTATAGAATAAAAGTTTATATTGGTTTTGTGGCCTGTTGTTGGTGTTCTATGGGTCACCCTCCTCCACCAATCTTGGGTAGAGCACTTTTAAAACAGACCTTTAAAAAAATACAGCTTGTAATTTTCCATCATGCCCTTTAGTGCCTGAACACTACTCAGGAGGTTATACGAGGTCTCCTATAACCTCCTTGGTACAGTACAATGGCGTAAGGAATTATCATTGACTTAGCAGGGCCTCTAGTAAACAACAGATAATACTTTAATCTGTTCAGATACACGTTATCTGATTGTATGTATACAAGTGTGACGTTGTGAAGCTACCACGTTTGTCCCCATCACTAAAAATGAATACCAGCATACGCTTCTGATTTTCGTTGAGATAGCCCTGGAGTTATTACATTGGGATTACTGAAGCTTTCAATTCCCGTCAATGTGTATTCGAATGTTGAGCCATGTTAGAAATGTTCAATAAAGGATGTTGCGTAAGCCAACAGTCTAACTTTATTTACATTAGCTTTAGCTAGCTCGCCGTTGGCTTTAGACCTCCAGACCATAGATGAGATGTAAAAAGAGTTATTTATAAATATCTATACTCCAGATGGCCCACACAGGCTGACCAAGGCCAACACCGGCCAAGAAGCACTGTTTTTTGTTGACCAAAAGCCCCGGTCTTAGTAAACAACATCATGGTTTTGCGGGTCATCTTGTGGGTTGTTTTACCTTGAGTGAGCCGCTTTGAGTGACTCGATCTGCCGCTGTCTCTGTTGTTGTAAGCTGTTAAGAGGTGGGAGAGGTCCAGAGCCTTTGGACGAGGGGAAAAGCCAGTTCATCCTCTCCCGGCGACACCACACACTCAACTTAGCGAGAGGATAAAATTACTATAAACCGACGAATTAAACGAAAAGAAAGTGAAATTGCCACAGAGACGGGGCGCACACTGATTTGTGTTGCTAACCGTTGTTAGCTAGCTAGCTGGCTAACCGCTTAACGTTGTCTGCTCGATGTCCACACTCGATCTTCCTCTAACTTTACGTTACAAAGTCAGATGGCAAGTCGTTAACGGTCGGCGATTTATTCGTAACGCATATATATAATTTTTATTCTGTATATGATTTCCTAAAACAAGCTAACCCACAAAGACAACAACCTCCCTCCTCCTGGGCACGAGCTTCACGTACTACGTCACTAAAAGAAACATACTCTTTATTTTTCATAACAAAGTAAACATAGTTATATGCGATTAGTTCGGAAGTAATTAACTACATAGAACTAAACTTTTTAGTAACTAAAAATAGAAATATACACTACATGTAATGTGATTACGTCATTAGGAATTTTTATTTCTATTATGCCTTCTAGGCTATATCGTACTATATGTATACGTTAGATGTCTGATATAACTTTTATTCGCCAACAGGATGTGTTAATGTGTTAAGAAAACAGGTTCTTTAAAATATAAGTATTTCTGTTAGAGCTCTAAGACAATATAAACTTTAGTGTGTAAAGAAATATACGTTAAGTATATTCATTATACTGTATAATTAATATACGTAACGTATAACTTATACATGGATATGTTTTTGAATTATTAAAAAGACCTAAATGGCTGCTTCGACACCTCTATTGAGTCAGTCGGAGGTTTACTCTGCTTCAATTAGCATGATCATAAGAGAATATTTAATTTATATTGTACATACATGATCTAGCCACTCTGATCATGTTCCCTTCCTCAAGGCTCCACGAGGAAGCAATGAACGGTCATCAATGACAGTGAACGTATGAACTGAATCATTATTCACTGTCCGCTTCGCGCTCAGAAGGGAACATCACGTCTCATCATCGTGGTTAGCGAGACCAATCACTTTAGAAAAACATTTCTCAAGTCAAGAACTATAGAAATGATCCCTGAAAGTATAGTCTTAATGAAACGTTGGGCGAAAGCAGGACCCCATTCGCTGTAAAGACGTTCTCAATGACGGTATAGAATATACCTTTACAAATTATGAATACGAAGGATTTAAAGCTTATTATGAATGACATAAAACAACCTAAAATATGCTAATTAAAAAAACATTTAAATAACATTAATTGCCACTGTTTACTAGGTGTACGTGTATGTGTCATTTGGAAACAAATATACCATCACATTGCACATAATAACACAGATAGTGTTAGATATTACATATTTAAACGTAGAATACAACGTTTAATAATGATATATACTAGACAATAGTTTAACTCCTTAAATTAATGTTATATTTCTTGATTTGAGAGTACCCACAATTCTTTGCTAACGAAATAGGCGTTCCAGTGTTACTCTAATTTTAGACTCAAAGCCTGATTGGATAAGGATAAAAACCACGATTATTTTCGACTTCGGGCGTTGAAAACAGAATTTCCTATTTCGTCTTTGACAAAAAAAAGTGTTTATTTAAATGTTAAATGTTAGAGTATGACCAGGTACGGCGAATTCATTAACAAAAGTCTGGGTTACGATAACGGAAGTCCTGCCGACAAAAAGGTCCAAGTGAAGAATTTACAATGAAGTGGATGGTTCCGCTTGTTGGAGGTAGTTATTTTATCATGGTTACTCTGGCACAAATTTATTCTCTCGGACGATATTCTAAAAATTGGCGTTTTAAAAGTACGGTAAATCGTCCGCCTAAACCAAAAACAAGAAAGCAAGCAAGTAGGCTACCTCATGATGGCCTTCTTCTACCAATACAGTGTACACCGTGTAACGTTACAATTTCCATTTTACTGTTTAAATTCATATAAATACATATATAGTGTACGTGTACAGTACACGTACAATATATATTTATTTATATGAATTTAAACACAGTAAAATGGAAATTAACCTCTGTGGCACTACTACTCTACTTTCTATAATGGCCTCAACTAACCTACACCCAGGACTGAAAGAGGATATCAAGGACCCTTACAGCCAGTTACCTGCGCCTACCCTAGTCTTCTGCACAATTAAAACCTCAAAGTTTTCATGCTTGTTTAAGAGAAGGATATGCTGTATGAACACACAGATTTTGTAGTTTTCACAAAAAAGTTTATTCATGCATTACGCATATTCTTTAAAACCCCGGCAGGTATAAACTTCCCTTTCAAAATTCCTTCAATGCACTTTCATGTTCGTGGAACATGGTTTAAGGTTAGGCTATCTCATATAGGCCTATACAACACAGTATATTCCATTTTATGTATTAATAGATTATATTGTTAACATACAGGCAAATAGGCTGTAAATGGAAGTTCAGTGCTGTAAATCTACAGTGCTTAAATGTTTTAAATAATTATGCATGGTAGGCAACTATAACATTGTATTTATTCAAAGGGAAATGTATAAAAGGCACCAATGTTGTGAATTTCATACTACTACTACTGTATAACATTCGTGCAATTAACAATTTCAAACACAAAGCACAAGGGTAAAATATTGAAATTACAAAAACATTTAGCTATATCTTTCTCTTTCTCTCTTTGTATGTTGGAGCCTTTAATTTGAGCAATAGTAAATAAATATTCATAAAGTGCAATCATAATCAGCAAGTTCACATAACCTGAAACCTTTAAAAAAATTATAGGCTACAGAACGAGTCGATATCAGATGATAAAATTTTTGTGTCAAGACAACATTTATCATACCTTCAAACAGTATATGTTTGTGAGATTATAGAATCTAACAATAGATTCATACATTTATTACAATAAAATGATTAATTTATTTGTTAATCGCTTGTCACTCCATGTATGTTTAATTTGTGGTACATTTGTGGTATTACTTTATTCTTTATTCAAGGCAGTGACAGCATCAGGGACAATTCAATTCGAGACCATTTCTTTTCTTTTCTATCAGGCCAGGCAAAGAGTGCAATGTTTATACCATACTTGAGGGAAAATGACGCATAATAAGACTTAAAGTTAATGAGGGGCTGTTGGTAAGTATACAGTCAGTATACAGAACACCAGTCAGCTGTGCACAGCCATGCATGCTGTATATGTTTCACCAGGTCAGGATACCTCACTGCTAAGCACTCTGCCCTGGAATCATTCAGTAATTACTAATAGCCAGAGGTCAAGACAGTTCATGCCTTCATTAGTCTTGTCCTTTTCTTTTATTTCCACTAGTCCCACTCTGCGTCACTCCTCATTACCGCCACCCTTCCTACTCTCCCTGTCGCTCCTCTAGGCCTACTCCTTGAACCTCCTCCAGAGCTGGCGGACGTGTCTTCTAACTTCAGAGCGAACACAGCCAGGGAAAGAGTGCCGGACATTCACCTGGTAAAAAACAACAGGCAAGTTAACTATTATTCAACTCCCATGCTGAAATTTGATGAGATGAGAAACACAGCCCGTTCATTCTGATAACTTGTTGGATACCATCTGCCCTGACATGTCTTTTCAAATCATACCTGTGGTTAACAAACTATACTTGGCTTATCAAGAGACACTTTGTCTTCCAGGTAAGGAGATATTAGTCATGACTCGTGCCACAGCCACTGCAGCAAAATTCACCCCTAACAGTTGAATGAGGGCACCAATATACGGCAGGAAATATGTGTATGTGCTTTACTTATATAAAAGATGCTGTTGTTTTCTAAGAATAAAGACAATAAGTCACATTATAAGGTGAGAGAAGAAGACTTCTGTTTATTATCTAACTCTGTAATACATTTTTGTTGTTATACACAAGTTTCTTTATTGAGTTGTTATTTTTGTTATTATTGTTGTTGGTACTTATCTGCCAGCCAGCTCCTTCTTGAGACAAGATCTGAAAGAGATGAAGCGCTCCTCAGCTCTGTAGCCCTGAGAGGCAGTGGATGGCATGGCCAGTAAAGGGCAAGAGAGAGGGAGACAACAACAAGCACAGAAGAAAAGAAAGAAACATTCGAGAGGCAGGAGTGGCAAAAAAAATACAAGAAAAAAAGGGAGAATAAAGGAAGGTGTTAGAGGATGAATAGAGACAGGGATAGAATGGACAGTTCCAGGAAAGGAAGAGAAGACAGACAAACAGAGAACATGGACAATGTTAATTAGCCAAGGCTGTAATGCCAAGAAAGACTGGACATTCAGAGTAGATGATAAGCTAGATGATAAGATAAAAGTTGAACCACTGAGTACTACATAAATGTGACGAGTTTGTGAATTTGGAATTATCTGTATTTCTCATAAAATGTGGTCTGATCTTCATATAATGAAATTCAGATAATTCCAAATGGTTCACAAACTTTGTCCTACCAATGTACTGTACAGTAGAGCTATTAAAATACATTTTCTTTAGTCACCACCAGAGTGCAGTATTATGCTTTGGAAATTGCTCTAGGCAGCAGAAGAGGGTGATTTAGTTCCGACTGCTTGTATGTGATGTGCACATGCATACGCGCACACACACACAGCGTTTTACCCTGGCTCCCCTGTGCAAGCGGTCCTTCATGATGCCAATGAACTCCTTGTAGGACAGCTGGTCGTCGTGGTCCACGTCGAAGATCTTGAAGATTGTGTTGACCAGGTGACGCGTCAGCTTCAGGCCAGTCGCTACGTACACCGCTCGCGCAAACTCATCTAGAACAGGAGAGGGCAGGAGAGACACAGAGAGAGAATGAGAACAAGGGGTATCTGTCAGTTTTATCAGAGGGAGAAAACACCTGAGTGGAAACAAATTTACAGAATTAGAAAAGTTTTTTCCTACCTTGTCCGATGGAGCGCGCAGCAAAGTTGTACATCTGCATGGCGATGGCAAAGTCCTCCAGATTGTTGAGAAACTGGAAGAAGGATCGGAACTCATCGAAGGTTATTCCCTGGTAACAGTAAGAGAGGCCACAACTCAGCATAACCGACCACAGATGAGATACCTCTCGTCAGAGATACTAGGCTAAGGCTCTGAATCATCACTGAAATGTGAACAGCAGGCTCTCATCCAAGGGGACCTCAAATCAAGACCAGCCTCGCTCGAAGCACAGCAGCTATGCAACATGACCATAAAACCCCACTGACCAAGACCTGGAGTAATGTACCCCTTCCCTCAGCAAAGGAAAGACTGGATGAAATGAAACAATTAATGACATTACAGTCATTAATGGCAGACGTGTGGGTGCATGATGTTGCAGTCTTCTTGCAGAAATGTATTCCCTTGAGAGCACATAGAAAAGCCAGTCCATCCATGTCATAACTGCTAGGACACTCGTATACATATTGCTTCTAGAAAAAAAGGTGATGCAACCATCTTCTACACAAGGGCTTGTATGATACTGCCACATGCTCTGTGTGGGGTATGAAGTTCAAATCTGGTTCAATCAAGGCTGGATAAAAGAAAATTCATAAATCACTAAATGTACAGTTGGGCATTAAATGTATTGATTGACAGATGGGCAGACAGACAAGCAGGACAGACGGACAAACTGTCTGGAAGTATTGTGTGAGGCAGAGACCAACCTGCTTCTGTAACAGCATATTAAGAAAGGGACAAAAACACAACAGTCTGCATAAGCACCACACATCAACAAGCCTGTAGTAGTTTCCGACCTGATTACATGTAAACGGATACAGCAAGCTATATAAAGTGATGGGCTGTGACAGAAAGGAAAACTGCATTACATTTTTAGATTCGCCAGCCTAGTGGTGAAAGGTCCCGATTCTGATACCCAACAATGGCCTACATGTCACTATCTTACTTATCTTAATCCCCTTTATACATAACTGGTTCTGAATAGTACTCAATCTAAGTTGCTTTGAATACTAAGTGACTAAATCTTATGCAAATATTGTTTAGTTTAGTTTAAGTTGTGCTAGCAAATGAGGACTTAAGAGCAGTAGGCCTGCAGTAAGCCTGAAGCATAGCTGTGTCTAGAAGTTTGTGTTTGACCGCTGAGCTTCTTTCCCAAATGACATTTCAAAATGTGTCAATTTCATCGACTCCCAAAGGAAACAATCCATAGCTGTCAGCAGCTTGTCAGAATGTTCTAATACGATAATGTTCAACATCTATTACAGTGTGTGTGTGTGTGTGTGAGAGAGAGAGAGAGAGAGAGAGAGAGAGAGAGAGACCCAGTGACAATAAGGTCATTCAGTGTTGTATGTCAGGTGGAAGTGTCAAATTTAACACATTCACATTCATG
>JAODLI010047082.1:0-16983 GCA_027575585.1 Percopsis omiscomaycus
CCCCCCCCCCCCCCCCCCCCCCCACCTGTAAACTGTCAGGCAGGCAGCCAACCGGGCTTTCAGCGAATCAGAAACAGGCGTGCCGAGGCGACAGGAAACCTGTCACGTCGCACCTTGGTCACCGGCTCTATTCAGCAGTTGTACTACAACCTTTTGAGTGTTCATGTATTGAGAAGCAACATGTTGTTTCTCAATACTGAAATCGCACCTTGTATTTCCCTTTTTTTTCTTTTCTTTTTTTCGCTGGAAGGGGAAGGTGGTACAAATACAAACGTTGTTTTTTATAGCAATTGGGTAGTTGGGTCACATCTGCTGTTAGGCAGCATGCTTGGTGCCGTCTGCCAAAACACAGTGGCACCATCCATCTTAACAGCTGTGCCATCTAGACCAGACAGCTATTCTGACGCTGGGTTAATAATACCCGTTAGCTGAGTTTGTATTCGCTTTTGTTAAGCAACTTGATTGATTGTGAATTCATTACATCTGCCCAACAACTAATGTATTTGGAGAGGAAGCATAAGCAAAGGATTTAAGTGTTAACGAATCTTCCTCTCTGCCAAACCACAAGGCATTATATCCCCAAAGCCTCCCTATTCATAACCGTCCAATTAACATTGAAGGCTAATTGTCCCACAAAGCTCAAAGCTTTTTCTGATCAACAACTGCACACATTAGAAACACTCAAATGCAAACAAACAAGTACACACAGACACACACAGACACACACACACACAGACGGGTAGGACTAATATTGTTGTGACCCTGAAGGCAGTTGTGACTCACTGTTGACACTGATAGCGGCTGCCTCTAAGAGGGTCAATGGGGTCAATGCAGTCTTGCTGTGGGGCGGTCCATGATTCAGAAAACTGAATAAACTCGGCAGGAATTAATTAACAGCATTCGAAATGTGTATGTGAATTACTGGCGTCCTTGATATGCCTTTGTACGCTGCAGCAAACTCTTTAGACTTTGTTGTCATGGGCAGGGGGGTGGGTTTTTCACTGAATAGCGCTTCTGCTTTTGACAATCCCAAGCGGTCGAGATTTAGAAAGCAGTTTGTAGTTTGTCAAAGAGAGTTACGGGGGCACGGCTGGCTTGTCTCTCCCTGAGGGCTGCTGATATTTAATTCCAAATCCTCTGCTCTGTAATAGACACTGGGCTCATTGTCTCCCAGATTACCTGTTATTTAGGCTGAAGAATGGAGTTGTAGTGATGATTTAGTGCGCGTCTGTTTTACAGCTCTGTCAGCAAGAACATCGTAGAAGCGATGGCAGTGCAAATGACTTTGGCGCTCCATCAAATTAGCGCACCATCAAACTTAGCTCCATTTAGCTCATGGAGATGCCACGCGGTCGCTTTTTTCGGGCGCAAAACCAACTGTTAATGACTCTTTGCAATAGAGGCAGCCGATGTTAGTGAGGAAGAAAAGGATGCAATCAATTATGTCATCAATCTTTCCTTGTCTCTTCATTTCCTTTGCCTATCTACGGTTCGCCGTCCCTTTAACCGCCCTCTCTCGCCCCCTACAGGCCGAGCGGGAGCGCCAGTACGAGCTCCCCCAGGGCCACCGGCCCCCCAAGCCCCCGAAGGATGCCTACCTGATCGAACAGGTCTTCACCCCGCACCCCTTCCCGCCCTCCGTCAAGGCGCACGTGAAGGGCAGCCCGCTGTACACCGACCTGCGGCTGACGGCTCTGCCGGACGGCAAGCGGGGCCAGCCGGGCTGGACCATGGACGAGTACAAACGCAACTCAGGGGAGAAGGGCAAAGCGCTCACAGCTCTGGACCTGCAGGTACGCACCAAACTGTGTGTAGTCTATTGATATGTCTGTTTGCCTCGTTCGCTATGTTGGGTGGATTTTGTGTGTGTGGATTAGTTAGTGAGTATGCTAGGTGCTACAACAACAATAAAAGATTTCATATCGTATTTAAAAACAAAGGAAATGTGGTCTATACTAATATGTGTGTTTTGCATCTAGCTTTATGAGTGACTAATTTGTGACGCTATGTTGTCTGCACATGCAGGGCCATGATAATAAGTTCTCTATTGTCGTGTGTGTGGCGGTGAGTGGATGTGGGGACCAGCGGTAAGTCCTCTCTGGACAAATAAACACACATTACCCTTCAAAGCTTTGTTAGGAGACCGTTATTGATGCCCACTGTGTGGGCTTGGTCACTAGAGAATCTGCAAGATCAATTTCTGACATGCCTGTGGGTGTAGCTGCAGTGTTAGACTGCGAGGAAGATTAAGAAGTGTGAGTGTGATGATGGAGTTGTGAAAAAAGGCACTCACCTGGACATGGTCTGCAGTTAAAAAGCTTTTATTTTAAGGGCATATCCAAAAATGGAAGTGTGAGTGTTCTTTTGTCAAGGTGACATGGCCAGGGTAAAAATACTTTAACCAGTCATGTGACATATTAACCATAAAACTGTAGATTGTTAAAAACATCCTACATTGAGAGATATCATTCACTCTCTGTTCAAGTAATAATCAAATAACAAATGCAACAAACCAATTAGAAGAAAAAGGGCTTTTCTAATTCGAGGACTAATTACAGCATGCGTCTTAATGAGGAATGTTTAGCACCAGTGAAATGACAAAACGTGGATTCTGACCAACTTGAAGTGGAACTGAAATTTTGCTAAGCGCTCAACTCAACTGTAGTTTCCTGACCTCAATATTAGGTCCTCAATATTAGGTTCACTATATGAATTAACCCCACGTTCACTGTAGGGGCTAGGCTGGCAACTGAACTGTAATTTGTAGGATTTAAGGTATGTTTGTTTTTTTGATCCAAAACTTAAATATTTAAATACAACTCAAATTAAATACTACAACAATTGGATTTTTCTATTTAGACACAATAAATAAGCCGCAAAATACTTAAAATGCATAATATTACATGGTAGATTAGTTAAAAGCTCAATTCCCAGTGCAACAAGGTGCCTTGTGCTTTTACACCTTTAGACGGCTGTAATTGGCTTGAAGTTGAGCCAGGTGTAGTAACAGGGAGAGCCGGGGAGAAGGTAACAGTGGGCAGTGATTCTGTGGCTGCTAATCTCACATTACGTGTGTCGGTCATTCAGAGAGAGTAGATGCTAGCCGGAAGAACGACACGATGAGGCAGATAAGCGGGTTGAGAGCAGTTACTCGCTCGTAGCGTTTGAATAAAGATCAGTGTTCAAACAAACTGGCAGTGTGGCTATTGCAAACATATAAAGTCAATGATTTATGTTATCAAGCTATTTAAGTTAGACCGACGTCTTGAAACACAAACTGTTTAAAGAGAACATTATTGGTGATTTGCTGAAAATAAATATTTTCCACATCTTTAAAATGTTGCTTTCTTTTCAACACAGACGAGCTAGCACATAGCACAAAAAGGGGAAAGTTGACCGAGGTTCTGCAGGATTCCAAGCTTGCTCAACTGTTATTGGAGGACAGAGCGAAAGCGGGAGGGGCTTAGGAAGGGTCAATTGTGCATATTGGCCTCATGGTGGAACTATAACCAGCAGTCAGCCAGCCATTCTCACCTAGTTTGAGCTAGACTCCTGAAAGTTGGTCAGTAGGTCCTTACCCTCAAAAGGTGCACGTGCACGTACATGCACACGTGCACCCGTGTGTGAGTGTAGTGCGGGGACCAGCATCTGTCTAAGTATCAGTGTTTTTCACTGGAGACCTGCAAATATATTTTCTCTCCTTGTTGCTCAGCCATCAGTCTGCTGTGAGACAAGACTAGTTTATAGTGTCTAGATATAGTGATGGCCTTATTTTCTCTATTTTCTCTTCCTTTTCATCTCCCCAAATGTGAAGGCACCAATAAACCCTTACTATTTATTCCCACTTCAATCAATGAAAAAGCCTTGTACACCCCCTCCACCCAAGCCTGCTGTCTGCAGAGGTTCTCAGACAGACAAAAGCATTTGGGAGGAGGATGTTGGTGGTGGTGGGGGGTGGTGTGTGTGTGTGTGGGGTGGGGGATTTGTGAAGTGGGACTGGTAAAGCTTTTTTTTCTTCACTCAAGGGCTCCATGGGAAACAGGCCTTCGCACCTTCGCAAGGGCGAGGATTATACCGTAGTCGTCCAGACATCGATCGCTGCCCTTGCTGGCCGTGTTTATCTGTGAGAGCATTTAGGTGATAAGACGAATTTAGACCAAGACAGTGGAGAAGTGGGGTTTACTCGAAGGTCAAATCCACCCACACACTGAAATCATGCACATGTCAGCCATCTTGCACACGACTTACGCACCTAAAGGTAGCCATTTGTAGACACGTTAACAGAAGGCAGGGTGATTCTATATACAGTACTTTGGGATCAACTAGAATGCAAACACACGACAACATGTAATAAGTGTGCACTTTATTGATGGGTTCAGTGTTTTGTTTTGTCTTTAACTTGCTAACTTTAATCACTCTCATCACCCATACATTTCATTTCGCCTGTTCAAGATATTGTAATATATGAATAATATACAGCATGTGGATTGTGTAGCAGGGCGTACTTTCTTGTAAGTCAGTGGGTCTGCCTGGGCTAGCCTGGGCATAGATAGACCACTTGACACTTCCCGAGTAAAAAGCTTAAAAACCTAGGAGAATAAATTGTATGCCCAAAGAAAAGGATCTCGGGCTCTGCTTGAGGGAAAGGCTACATCATAAGGCTTTAGAATTACTGGCACAGAGGACAGAACCTTATGGGAAAATGGGAAGCAGCAGTTCATTCTAGCAGCGGTTTATTTTTCTTCCTCTCTATCTCACATTCCGAGTCTTTCAATTGTATAGCCTCTTTTTGTGAATCCCTTACAATATCAATATTCGGTCCCCTAGAATCCCGGCTACTGAGCATTATTCCTTGATAGTGTACACAAATACAGCACATTAGAGAGCTGAAGAAAAACAAAATCAATCTTGCTGTTACACAGTTCCTATCACAGATATTTTGTCCTACACCTCACCTAATAAAACCCAATAAAAAAATCTGGCATAGTCTAGTTGAGAATAGAATGGTTTTTGAGCTTTTTCTCCGCTTCGGTTCGAACACTGCCAGTGGATTTTACCCGCTCCTCCACACCACATTCATGTACAATTTCGATGTAATTTGCTAATAATTAACTTTGCACTGCACTGATCGTGCAGTATTAACATAATATTATGCATGTTATATAGAATCACTGACAACAATCACTGACAGCAATTCATGTGAGCAACAAGTTATATGAATACAACGTTTGACAACAGTCAGATTGTTGTTTTTTAAATGAGTTTTTCTGCTTTGCCTGTAAAAACGTTTTAAAAACGCGATAAAACAGACGCCAGGCGGAAAAAAAGCGCTTGTATTTATTAGCATGGGAGTGGATTGAAAGCAGGTCCACTCCGCTTCAGCCACGCGTCCACTCCGCTTGCATGTGGCCAACAGTCTTAATTGAGCTTACTTTATATTTGTAGTACACCAACACACCTTCAGCTCCGCCCCCTGGATCACCTAGTTTTAGTTTCCCTCCTTGCACCCAGTTTAGTTCACCAGCTCCAATCACTCTTCACACTTTTCCCGCCGTCAGTCACAGTACTTATACCCTTCACTCCCTTCAGTTCCCCGCGAGGTCTCGTATCAACTATAGGTCTGAGCGTCCCTTCCCTGGTCCTTGTGTGTCTCATGTCCTGGGTCCTTTCAGCTGACTGCTTCCCTGGTTTTGACCCTGGCCTGTCGTGTTTGAGACTGTATTATTCCCTGGTTTCCTTCTCGACGATCGCCTGACTCCTGCCTGTGCTGGACATTGCCCTCTGCCTTGCCCTTTTCGTAACTGTTGCTTTAATAAACCCCCCGCACTTTATATATACCCTCTCTTGTGTGTCCGGTCTCCTGATTATAATGTTTAGTGTTGTTTATAATGGCTTCATGCCCTAAAGCCCTTAAGGACAACTTATTTGCTATGTAGCTGTGTTTTGCTAATCAACTGTTATGCGTACGTAGATACAGATATGTATGCTCACGTGAATGCATTCACTTCCCACTGCTCTTTGACACTCTGATTTGCAGACCCAGGAGTCGCTCAACCCAAACAACCTGGAGTACTGGATGGAAGACATCTACACACCGGGCTATGATTCACTGCTTAAGAGGAAAGAGGCAGAGTTCCGCAGGGCTAAAGTGTGTAAGATCGGAGCGCTGATCGCTGCCGCGACCTGCACTGTGATTCTGGTCATTGTAGTTCCAATATGCACCATGAAATCATGAATGCATTCCTACAGTGGTTGTTGCCAAACGCCCCAACTGGCTGAGAACTGATCTGAGAACTGTCCTTTTCACTCAAAATATGTGCATTCAATTTTTTTTATATATTGTACAATCTTTTTTTGTTCTGGTGATTTGGTTGCCTATATCCATGTTTAGGACTGCTACTGTGCAACAGAAATTGATTAAGCAAATACATAATATATTATTGAACAGTTCTAGTTTATTGTATTGTTATGAACTGTTCTAGGCAGTTTGAGAGTAAATTTGTTTAATCTTCTGTCTTAAATATTCACAGCAGATGATCAGTAAAATGGTCAGCAACTGGATTTGTTTTTGTAGCCAGTGTATGATATTTTAATTTTTTTAGTATAATTACTATATAATGTATTTTGATGAAACTTATTTTTTGATGAATTATCTGGTTGAATGTGAGTTAAAGTGAGATTTATCTATCAAGAACAGCAAGAGTTTTAAGTGTTTGGTTTGTGCAACACATTTTTCTAAATAGAAATATTACAAAGTGCTTTAGTTGAAATAGTGGCATACCAGTACCTATAGATTGCAAAAACAGCTTGACTACAAAGCCAACCTGAATGTATCAATAACATTAGCCTATTCGCCAAACTACAGGTCAACTTGAGAAGTGACTTGAATGTTGCTGTCCTCTCCTTTTTTTCTAAATTCTAATGTGCCAACAGTGCAGTACATACCTGCTGTTGTTGTGAGAGGGTTAGATTGGTAAATACTTGAAACTTCACAGCAATGACTATAACTATCACAGCACAATAAGGAGTGCTGTTTCCAGACAGCACTATTGAATGCAGTTCAGTCTCGTCAAAGGCCTTAGAACCACAGAGCGCAAACCTCCGGCCAACATGGAGTCCCTGTATTCCAGCAACCCCTCACATTGACTCCTTATCTTCCGTCCTGACGTAATCTCTGGTTTAGTTGATGACAGGTGAAACGGTATAGTTTAGGAAGGATTACCTCCTTCCTCCGCTCTTGTGAAATTTGTCCAGATTTATTTCCCGGTACTCCTTCAAATGAATATCACTCAATGGGAAATATAGCTGGTGGTTCCTTTCCAAGACGGCCTGCCAAGAAGCAAACACTTCAGTTTGTTTATAAGATAATATCTCCTGTGCGTGAGAAGGAATGTGGCATTATGACAAGCCTATATGCCAGTGTTCGTATTGGGATGCAGACTCATTTTATTCCATTGGGTTCCATTAGGACCCCTTCGCCTGCCTGCTTTAGTTTATATGAATCAGATACTTTGTTCTGAGGTTTGATGGTGATATGTATGATATCAGGAATAGGGCAGTAGTTTCCACTTGGCTCAAACTGGCCCTAAACCGGTATGCTCACACAATGCAACCTGGTTTATTTTCAGCTGATAACAAGGATTGAAACAACCTCTTGCAAACTGGCCTCTACTAAATGATTAGGCTCTATACTGTAATTCTAAATAAAGTAAATTCTATCTTGACTTGTTGTTCCACCCTGTTGTAGCCAATGAGACACTGATTAAGTTTATATTTATGCTCATATAAAATTATTTACAATTATTTCCTTGCCTTTATTGTGTCAACAACAATATTCCTAAAAAGTTTACATGGCTACTGAAAAGTAATATTACATGCATATTATATGCAGCCCTGTTAGCCGGAATTACTTACCCATTAACAACAAAAATATTATAAGCATATTCTGAATATGTTGTATACAGTATGCCTCTGAAAGCCTACTAATATTGACCTATCCCATTTCTTAATAGGAAATTAATCAATATAGAACTTTTATTCAGGCCCACGGAATATGGTGTTTACATGAGCAAACAATCAAATTCTGAATAAAAGTGGAATTTGAGTGTGTATATAAAAGTAGTCACCGTTAATGTCAACTGTCCGGATTTCTACTCACTGACCAATTTGTGACCCTCCCGTAAAATTGCCTTCAGCGCAGGTGAAGCGCAGTGTAAGCAGCACACTCGTAGTTTGTAAATAATTTAGGTCGAAAGAATATTGTGTGGGCAGATATTAACTAGAATATTATTAAAATAAAAGCTTATTGTTCTGACTGTTATTGTGTCTGAGTGGTTACTCAAGTTGCACACGTCTTGTAGCTCAGGCTTTTTACCTTCATATTTCTTACCAAATATTTCCATGCTTACCGTCGTGTGCCTTTATGGAATTGATAAGGGCATGGCTTATGAGTTAGAACTAAAATATGTGACAATGTTTAATAGATAGTTTTAGGACCATATTAACCACAACCCATGAGTATAAAACATTTTTTTACATTACAGCTTCAATATTATATAACATTGTATTCACACTTTTTGGTCATGCTCGTATCTGCTTTGTGGCAGTGTATAAGAATAGATGGAAGGCTAAGGGCTGACTGTGGCTGCAGCTCTCTTCTGTGAGAACTTCATCTTACAGCTGGAGCCAAATCGATATCCAAGTCACGATTTTAAAACCAAATGGTTTTGAATCTCAAATTGCCTCTCTTATTTTGCGTTTTGGTTTCATTGACACAATTGGGCACCCACAAAAGGAAAGCCATTAGAAAACCATATCCTCCCTAAATTGTTTTCAGCCCTTTGATATTTTATGACAGTCCATATTGCTATTGTTTTTTATTCCTGACTGTCGACCCCAAAGTGCTACAAACCCATTCAGTGTGGCTTTCTATTGTGCAATGAAATGTCTATTCCCTGCAAGCATCAGCAGGGAAGGCAAGACAACAACAGCTGTGCAAGCTGTTGGAAAAGTTAGACTCCCAAGATGCAATTATATCACACTGGGTGGAAAAAGGAGCACATGCAGAACCCTTACTATCACATTATGCTACTAATCGCGAGGTTTCACACACATTTCAGAAAACTTTTGAATAGTTTAAACTGGAATGACTGCAACGTTGAGGACGTCATTGGAACACATTAACCTCTGTTGCCTCAATAGATGCCCCATTAGGTTTGTTAACGATACATATGTAAAGTTATTCATCAGTTACATTCAATAATGAGCCTGATATGAATGTATTTATGTCTTAATAATGTCTTAATGTAATTGTATTAGAGGTCAGCACAGTCCCTCTTTACTGTTCATTTGTTTACTCCATTCACAAGTAAGTTCAAGGTATTTTTGGATAGAAGGATATATATTTTTTTAAACAAGCACGTTTTAGACAGGAGCACAAACCTTGACTGTTTTACTGTTTCTCAACATTGGCAAATAGAAAAGGTATGTGTGTGTATGCTATTGTGCATATTGTGTATTTGTTTGCACATGCATGTGTGTCTGCGTTTGCATTTGTGATCGTTTTCTGTATGATACAGAGAAATCATGACAGTATTTGGCTGCAAATTTCTCCTGATATGAGCATGAAAATGTGTTTACACTACTGTAAATACTTACCTGATGGTTAGAAATGACCAAATGAACAAATATGATACAAAATATGAGATACAAAAACATAAGAGAACAAAAATTATAGCTACAAAATGATTTTGTAAAGATTGTCTTACTCAAGTGAAATTCTTTTAATATAGGCTACTTTTTACCTTATGTCAGTTCATGAACATGTCTGTATGTTTTTTTTTTTGTATACGTGTGTGTGTGTGTGTGTGTGTGTGTGTGTGTGTGTGTGTGTGTGTGTGGCTGCATTGCCACAGTTAACATGGGGTTGAGATGGAGACATACAGTCATGCTATTTGTCTGTCTGCGGTGTGACCTTTGTAGCTTTATAAAACAATTTGTGGCCCGTGAAGGAGACACAACATTTTAATTAACCAAGGAGAGCGCGTGTTGGATTGTGCATGTGAGGGTACTTACTAATGTTGACACCTTGCCTGTTGTCTCTCACACGTAGCCAGGCCACCCAGAGAACTGCCAAGACACACTCTGATCTCATTCCTCGTTCATATTACAGGTTTTCTGAATAGAGGCTTCAGATGAGAGTACTTAGGTACACTAAGTAAGACTAGACACTCACAAACAGTGCCAGAGATCTTAATGTAAACACAAAAACAAAAACAAAGATCAACTCCACTCCCCCCCCCCTCCCCACCCCCTCCTTTGTTCAGATCTGACATTCAAAACAGAAAACTCAATATAACTAAATGGCTGTTAATTGGATATAACATAACCTTTAAAAATTGAGTTTAAAGAATTCAATTAGTTGCAACGGTTCTTTAGGTAACTGTGTGTAGGGATGCTGCTAAGCTATTTTCTGTGGTAATATTTTTGGTGGAAAAAAATTGATTTAATATAGAATAGATTTTAATTGTTTAGAGAGGGTATTTAACTTTGTACCGCTGATGAGTGTTGTGGCTTTTCTGAGAGCTAGTTATCTAATTGGACATCTCACAGGTGCAAATCAACTGTGACAGTCAAAATGAAGCTTGTCCCTGTGATCACATTACAAACCTTAGACTCCTTAGCTTAATGAGAAATCCAAACTGCGGGTTTATAATAAGCTAATCACATAATAGAATCCAGTCATTTCTGGTGCAAGTGCTGCCTCAGAGCATTACTCTATTTGAAACACAAACACACACACACACACACACACACACACACACACACACACACACACACACACACATCAATTCCAAGGGAGGGCATACTACACTATTATTGTATGATTACTTTAATCATTCATCTTTTTCTTATGATCCATGACCAGCTGGATATGTTACAAGTGTGAGAAAATGACTTCCAGCTCAGATTTGTCCTAAGAATGGCCTTTGTAATTATAACTTACTTATAGTAGAGTGGGTGTGGGGAAAAAAATTAATAGAGGGATAATAATTTAATGAAAGGAGTATAAAAATAGTAAAACTCTTAGTAAAGCAGATTATATTTCCCCTTCACCTTTTTAGTTCTCCATGTTGTCCACCCTCTACCCTACTGTATCTTTTGTCTCACAAAAGCACCTCATCACCTCCAATTTTGCTTTGACAGTGATGGGGACCAAGAAAAAATGGGACACAGGAAGGAAAGGACCCAGATATTCTGAAATATAGTTCTCATTACAGTTGGGGTATTTAGCAGACAGAGGGATCCAAAGTAACAGTTACAAGGAGCAGCTAGGGCTTAGACATCTTGCTCAAGTGTGCTTGCAGGTAGACTGAGAAGATCAGGGATAGATCCTAAAACCTTTTGGTTGTGAGTCGACCTCCCTAACCACTGACCTATCCTGCCCCCTTGTTTTCATCTCTCGTGCTCATCCACTTTCACTAATATTTGACCAAACAAAAAGTTCTGCCTGGTGGCACATACCTGTATTTTATAATGCAATACACAAATATGGCTGTGTAAGCATTTGTACTACATCTTTATGGCCTGTGTTGTTCTATATTTCTGCATGGTTACATAGAGTCATCACCATGAGTCATGGAAAACATAATTCTAACAGAAAGTCAATTATACGCATGTGTGACTCTGCTGTTGTAAGGCCAGCAAATGCCAAGCTCTGCTTAGGCCTAGCCTATATATCAGCAGCGACGCAACAGTTTAGCATAACATAGTTTAACAAAGGTATTTCTACTCTGTCCCTAGCCGTTGTGCATGTGGAGTTAACTGTGAAAAGACTGTCCAATTCAGAGGGCTTCTGAATGTGTGCCATGTCATCATGGTTCCATCACCACAATGGTAATATACGTAGATATTACAATTAGGTCATGTAGCAGACGCTTTTATCCATTGCAACTTACAATTACATGGTGATATTACACGGAGCAGATAGGGGTTATGCCTCTTGCTCAAGGATGCTTACAGGTAAGGCCAACTCTGGGGCTTGAACCCACCACTTTCTGGCTGGGAGTCCAACACCCAGACCACTAGACTATGCTGCTTACTATAAATGCACTGGACTGCTGTGGTAAATAGTGTATTCTGTAAGTCATAACAACGGCTTACACACAGCTGAAGGCAATGAAACCTGTTTCCTCATATCAGTTTTGTTGCTTTTATTCTGTGCCTTTATCCTGCCAGCTTTAGTCATGTTTGGACCATTGGAAGTAACCTCTGAATTTGATTTTAGATCAGCTTTACTTCCACAAAGAATAAATAGCATCTGATATTGACAGATGTCGACAGCAGTTGTGTGTGCAGCACAGTCTGAAATAAGTTAACCATATAAACATATCTACAACAATCACAGGATTTTACCAGACCAAGCAACAGAGTAAGTCGAAGTAAGTGAGGAAACCAACGTTAGCTCTTTTTTGGTTCAAAACAAGGTGTTTCTTATGAACTTTCAGGAAATCATGCAGTAGCTTACGTCTCCTCCTCAGAGAAACTACAGCTGTGCTTATTTTTATTGAATCTAATAAAACTCAAAGTGCGACAGACTGCATCAAGTGGAAGCTAATATAATCCCCTTTCTGCAGACTAATTACGCAACGGCACACTAAATATCCTTAGATTCTCAAAGTAAATGTTGCAGCTGTGCCCATCGGAAGTGCCGCATCACTGCTCCCCACAGTGGATAGCTTCCAGCTACATTGCCGGCAGCATGATACAGCGGCATGCCTTTGACATCTTTAGCCTTTCTTCAGTCTAAATCCCCTCTATCCTGTCTACCCAGGGGTAGGTACAGTAGCGTTCAACTTAAATGCATTGCAACTATGTCATGTCTCTACCCTGCTGGGCTCGCATCGAAGCCCCGCCGCACTACAGCAAGCAGGTGATGAAGCGAGCCGTGGATGGTTCTTCATCTTTATTCATGGTTCCTCACCGGGAGTTTCATTCTGCCAAGTCGCTCGACGTCTTCCGTGGTACAACCTGTTACTGTAAGTGTCTATATTTAAAGGTAGTGACCTTTACAAGCTGTTAAGATTTCCGGTGTGCCTGTGAAAGGGTACAATGCAGACACCGCCTTAACCTTTAGTAACACTCAATGGATTTTGTCAAGGTTTCTTTTTATCCCAGGTATCGCTCATTGAACCATGTTGAGATGTTTGCACGTCCTTGCGACGCGACGATTAGTCTAAAATAGGGACACGACAGAAAATATCGGGTTTATGATGTCAAACGATTGTTGTCTGGTTGCTGTCAGACATCAGCGGGTTCAACAAGTCAGAAGACCCCCCCTTGCACATGGCACCGTTTGTGCGCTGTGAGATACAGAGGTATCATTTGCCATCAAGGGTTGGCAAATGTTTTGATACCAACCCTCCTAATTGTCACTCTGGAGTTAATAGAATTCACCCACCGCTATTTCTGAATGCCACCCAGGTGATTTATAAATAAAGATGCAGGTTTTGTGTTGATTAGACATGAGTCTTGAGTATTATAATTATGTGTTTGCTGGGGGAATTAGATTCAGAGACAGGCCTCTGTCTTTTGTAATTATTGTAAAAAATCCTCCTTCATGCCAAAACACGATTTGGGCAATGCAAATGCTATTCAAATGTGATGAATGAATGCAAAACATCCTCCTGATATTTCAGCTAGGCTTAGGTATGTGCCACATCAAGCTCTGTCCAAGCTTGATGTGTCTCTATATAAAAGCATGGAAAGCTATATTTCTAAATTTTTCTCCCTGGAATTGCCCTTGTGGTCGAAACTGGCACTCCTCTTCCCCCAGAACCCTAAATGTAGGGTTCTGGGGGCATTATAACACCTAGTGTACCTTTAATATAAATATGTTCACATAAATTATCTTTTGTTGACACCAGGTAAACTAATCCCTGCCCTTCTACATCCCTATTATCTCTGTCATTCAATGTAGCCCTGTCAATTAATACTTAATGCTGGCTTGGCAGGTAAGGCCACTAAGGTAGCAGCAACCTGACTAAATAATTCAAAGGCTTAAATCTACAGCGGGAGGAAGCAATGTATTTCTTCCACCGTTCATCTCGTCTTCCATAGCTCGTGTCCCAATTTCACTTTTTAGAGGCAGTTGCTAGTAGAAATAAATATTCGCAATTGCGACTTTATGTGCGATTCGCGCCTTTAAACGTATCCCAACCGAAAATAGCGTAACATAAAGAAGAAACTCAATGAATCCATAAAGGGTGTCTGCCTGCAGGCATTCAGGTACGCCATGTGAGGCGTGTGTGTGTGTGTGAGGCGCCTGTGTGTGTTGCGAGCGTGTGCATATGTGTTAGTGTGCGTGCGCGCGCGCCTGTTGCTCGTGTGTGTGTGGCGGGGGGGAATTAATAAACGAAACTGCGGGAGAAGGCTTGGACAGTTGTTAGAGGCAAGATTGGAAACCTCTGTAGCGCTCATAAATCATACAGCTGTTCCATGCTACTGACTGGTATATTAGCTGCCTCTGGAAGACTGCGGGTCCCGTCGCCACGTTGTAAGTGTGACCTTCACAATAGCTAGCACAGCCCTGCTAGGCTTCCGCCCGTCTCCATGCCGGGAGCTGCTGTGCCTTGGTGATGTTTAATCAACTACCGCACTGAGATGGAACAAGAATAAAAGTCCTGTAGAGATGGATGAGGACTCAGGTCAGGTTAGCATGACCAGTTACTGTTGCTGTGCCACACACACACACACACACACACACACACGTGCAAGCACACAAACCACTGGGCTTATTGTGCATGTATGTAAGATGTCACAGGAACACATGCAGGCTGTAACAGAAACGTACATGTGTATAGACCAGTGGTTCCCAAAGTGGGGGTCGCGAGAGGATTTCCAGAAATCACATATAATTTAAACAAATTATTTAGCATAATTTAGCCATAATTATTACAAACTATAATAGTGCAAATAACAAAATTTGTCATCAGCCTTCCGAGTTTCTTTGTCCCCTCGTGACCCCTGAGGTGATTACAACAGATTAGCGACAGCATCAGTTTCAGCAGGTAAATTTATACATTGAGATTACTTTGATTAATGCATTCTGCTACTAGCCTATATTACATTACTATAAAATAATATTATGGTTGTCAGGCTGTTGGGTTCTTTTGTGTTGTCGTTGTGTTGGCACAGCTATTTTGGGGGTCGGGGGCTGAAAAGTTTGGGAACCCCTGGTATAGACCACCACAGAGCCACAGAGACACATACAAGCCATTGGTTATAGAAAATACATAGCACGTGTGAGGTTAAATAGTTAACGGCAGCATCAGCTTAGTGTTGAAGCTGAATTTGGGCTGAAGGATGGCTTAATCTAAAAGGGGGAGTCAATAGCATCCCATTGGAATAATAGCATATTATTGAAACATTCATTTACAAAATTGTACACAGTGAAATGATCTATTGAGACCCTAACTTCTTATGTAAAATATCTATTGGTGTACTTCTAGAGAGAGGTTCATTTAATTCATTCTTGTTTTGTATTTTTTGCTATGTTTTGGAGCCAAGCACCTGGTGGACATTATGAGAACTGCATGTCAAGGCACTTCTATGTGACTTTAAGACAGATACTGATAGTTGCTGCTTCATACACACACACACACACACACACACACACACAGACAATTCAACCAGTCACTCCATGTAAGGACCACCTAAGAAGGTTCCCAAGGAAACACACACCCAAGCCTGACAGAGTCAGAGGATAATGATTCTATGATAGCACTGCCAATACCAGGCTAAAGCACATCAAATACATAGCAGGGGGCTGCATGCTAATTCATTTTTAATTCACTTTTTTATATTGCGGGATGCTGTGAACAAGTGGTGTTATCATATTTACGTGAGCCTATTCACATGCCCAGTCATGTCTAGATAGAAAAAAAATGCCCATCATAGACACACACACATGCGCACGCACACACGCATGCACACACGCACGCACACAGCATCCAGTATCAACTTGCCCACCTCCGTGCTCCAGTAATTACTGAGGGAAACTCGGAGGGAATCTTGGCTGAGAAAAGACGTTTTTAGTTCTTCTTCCAAGGTCGGCCGGGGAAAGTACAAGTAAAAATGATGAGGCCGGCGTGGAGGAAGACGATGCTGAAGGCGACGCGGGTCAGACAACACAAAGAATACCGGGGCCAGCTCTTAATAAAACACTGGGAACCTTTTGTGACTCATTTCAGAGAGCAGTTTGTGTCCCCAAAGTATGGCGTGTGACAATGTTCCCTGCACCGATTTTTTACTGCGTTCCTCCTTCAAGCAGTTCTTGTGAAGACGTGGGCGTGTGCCAGTGTAGATTTTGTGGCGTCAAACATGAGGGATCGCTGCGTGACTCGCTGCTGTTTGTGACCATCTCGTATAAGGCTCTTTTATGAACCACCCTGTCGGAAAAAGAATGCCCTCAGCCATGCGACAAATGGCCATGCCCGCCAACAGCTGCTGACAATAGCAGAAAGACACAAATATGTTCATGTTCTGGAAGGGAAAGTGTGATTTTATTTAAATAAAGGACAATTCTCAGTGTTCTGGTTGTGGATGGGAGCTACAAGCAATGTAGGCCAACTGGCTAAAGCACTGTTTTCCTTTGTCTGTTCTGCCCTGGAACCCACAGACCTAAAAACCCACTGGCTTTTGGCAGATTTTGCGTGTGTTTTAAAGTTGTACTGAACTTTCCTGTACTGTACTGTACTGCAACTACTCTGTATCATCTCCGT
The DNA here is from genome assembly GCA_027575585.1 of Percopsis omiscomaycus. NCBI lineage: Eukaryota > Metazoa > Chordata > Actinopteri > Percopsiformes > Percopsidae > Percopsis > Percopsis omiscomaycus. Next base: position 16,782 of record JAODLI010047082.1, read on the forward strand.
AGCCACACACCGCCGGTCAGGTTGAAACATAGCGTTCGCTGTGTGTTTTTTGTACATCTTCACTGGGTTCCATTTGACCTTACCTCACGATCACGCTGGCTGATGCATACGAGAATGTTGACATTACATTTACATTTACATTTACAGCATTTAGCAGACGCTTTTATCCAAAGCGACTTACAATAAGTACATTTGTCAACAG